>JAQJVL010000047.1:1357110-1557110 GCA_035578905.1 Stictocephala bisonia
ATACATTTTACTAATGTTAGTTAATGTATGTTGATAGCAAGTAAATAAATGTAAATTAATCCAACATACCATACTATATTAAAACTCAATGAAATATTTGAAATAAAATAATAAAATTAAACCCCTACAAAGGATTTATGATCTCTTAGTTTATTTTGAAGTCGTTTTCCACCAATCTAACATCTTGTAGTATTATTGTTTTCACAATATAAATATCTCGTAACATTTAAATATACCTTTTGAAAATGATTTCTGATAACTTCCAAATAAGAAATTAATATAGTATAAGCCTATATATTGCAATACTAAAGACAGAATTTCAATTATTTTAACATATTTTCTTTAACAAATCGGATATAAAAGGGTTTCATACTGTAATTTTACGGTTTAAAATTCTTTTTTCAACAAATAATAAATAAATATAAAATTATAATTATTATGTTCCTATTTTCTACATATACTTTCTTGGATTCATATGTATAATGCAAAAATCCACGTCTGTTGTTGAGTTATAGAAATATTAATATGCATTTATGCATAAATAGTATTAATATATTATTTATTTCAATTATTCTTGTAAGGAATGAATAAGACATATATATCATAAACATAAATTTTACATACTGTAATAAGGTATGGGAGGCTGAATTCCATAGCTGAACTTGAAGGTTGACTCAAAAAAACTTTATTCAAGTTTCAAATAAAATACTAAAAAAAATCTGAAATAAATATATTCAAATAAAATAGCAAATTTAGATCTAAAAATATTTAAATGGAATATTACATCTACATGGAATGTTAGATGTAAAATATGTTAATAAAATATTACAAAAATCTGAAATAAATATATTCAACTAAAATAGTAAATTTAGATTTAAAAATATGTTAATTTTGTTTCCATTCGTAGCATTTATATTAGGAAATATATTAGCAATTATAATATCAAAATACAAATGAAAAAGAATTATATGACAACAAACTAAAATAAAATAATTATTTTCGAATATATTTAAAATGCATGTTTTAAATATATTTTTAACTAAGTTAATTAATTAAGTTAAAAATTAATTAAAATTTTAACTTAGTTAAGTTAAAAATTAAGTTTGTTGCTAAATATTTCTGTTAATAAGATAGGCACCCTGTGATATACCAATATCTCATAAAAAAGAGTGTTGTATGTTGTAAAAAGTAGGCGTGTAGTTGAAAAATAGTCAAATTTGGTTTCTTTAAGAACCAACAAACCACTCCTCCAAACATATTGCGGACACCTCTATTCTTTTGTGGTTAAGTATAAGAGAGGACGTAATAGTCCTAACTTTGCCCCGTTAAATAAAGCATATTTGATTTCATTCTCGTATGTGATACGAAGAAAAACCTCCTCAAATCAAGCAAAAAAGTTAATAAGCAACATTATTAAAATTCTTACCATGCTCATACTAGAACCCCGCACATAAACATTTTACATAATCTAACATACCCATTAAATTACACGTGAACCGTACAACTCCCATATTATATTATATTTCTCTTCCATTATTCTTTCACTCTTTTTGTTTAAATGTTTCTGTCAAGTTGTTTATTAGTGTAGTCCTCATTGAATTATTAATTTAAGTGAAAGAGGGATATTACTAGTTAAAATTTTGCCTGGAGTATTAAAATGAACTGCATTAACTGCTATTTGACCATCACTATCGTTATATTGTACAAGATTTATATTAGTTACTGTAGGAGCTTATTGCATGACATTATGAGAAACACACAGTATAATGATGAGCTGTGGAAAACTATAAAATAAAAGAATAATAATAATCACTATAAGGGTTTCTATACTTTACTTTTTCCCTGTTATTTGACAACACTTCTAGACAAATGACAGAAAACGTTGCTACCTACAACATCGCTTTTAAAAGTTCTTAGTTTTATTAAATAACCCATTAACAAAATGATATTATAATTATTTTAACGAATAATACATACACTGTGGTAGAATAACACATATTTCACACTTTTTACTTGTGGACCATCTTGTATCTTGTGTATTTATTTTAGTTAATATTAACGATTAATACTCATTTGACGTTAATTTTTGTATACAAAACTACTATACAATTCTTTTACTAAACTAATTTCAAGTCTCAATACCTATTTATTGTTTCAATGAAACACGTACGAACTCTGAATATCCAAGAAGTTAGCGGAGCCTAATACCGTACTGCAACTTACATTACTTGTGGAGATACAAAGTGCTGGAGTCGTAACTCCATTATGGAGCTATTATTTTATGCAAATACACATGCAACTATTTGTTGTGACATTGTCTTACCCTACGTATGTCATAATGGTTTACAATTAATTATTAATTTACTTCTACATCTTTTTTTACTAAACAAAGATATTTTTAATAAGTTGTTGAATATTAACTTTGGAATTTAATTTGTGACTAAATTGAAATAATTTATCAAATATAAGTGAAATTACATTACTGTATTGTTGGTGCATATATGGTTAAATTGATTATTCCTTCATAGGACGCCGATCGTCAAGATATGGTCACGTGCTTTACATCCGATATAAACGTACCTTTTAGGTTAACTTACATACAGTAGTGAGAACCAAGGAACAAAGGTGAATATAAAATGAGAAAAAGAGAAAAAATGTTTAATATTAGAGTATAAAGCTTCAAAAAAATTACGTGTACGTAAATAAAAATAAAAAAATGAGATAATTTGGTTAAACTGGAATATAATTCTTTGTTATTAAGGCACCGATCGTCAAGGTATGGGCGAATATGAGGGGTGAATGAGTATGATGAGTGTATATGACCGAGTGTAGCCATTTTTACTAACTTAGGTTGACTTCTCCTTAGGAAGAGCTATTTATTGATAGCCCATCTAGGGACCTACAGCTTTGCGTGAACTTCGAACCACGTAGTGTTGGTCTGATTTTCAAATAACTCACAAGCCTGACACTCAGTTCTCTGCCCTTCACAACATCTTCACCTTGACTGCCATCCAACATGGACAACCCCAGACTTCTCTAATAGTGTCCACGTCGATGGAAACCTATAGTGCCGACATAATAAATAAATAATACAGGCTGGATACAAAAAACTGAACTGAACTGCTTTATTTAACAATTAATAAAGCATACTATATGTATTTGGGATAATTTAATAATTTTACTTTTCTATACTTATGTTAATGACTCTAAACATTTTAATGTTTAATTTCATTACTATATTAAATAGTTCACATATATAACCTTGAAGATTTACTATATTAATATGTTTCACAAAATGTTGACCGTTTACGCATATTTTAAAATCAATTTACCTTCGTACACTATAGTATTTTTATTTTAAAATATTTTTTTCTGTTATTTTTACCTTTATTTCGTTACTTTACATACAAATTTGACAAGCTTCAGTCTTCGTGTTCTTCTATATTTATATTCCCATCTATTTTACTCAATCAGTAACCGGTTTTATACAAGAACACATACTGCTGCAATCTCATTTCCTATTTCTTATGACGCAATTAAATTAATTACTTAAGTTGTTATATATGATTGAAAACATTAGTAATATATATAAAAAAATCATGTATTACTTTAAGACATTAACCAACATAAATTTCATTAGCTAAACGTATAAGTAAGATTTGCTTTCCGTTACTTTTCATCTTCGTCACACTGTCATTAGGTTTTAGGAAGTCCCCAAACAAGAAACGTCCATTAACTAAAGGACAGATAGAATATTTTCGGCCACCAAATAATAAATACATTTATTATGATGACTATTATAAATTATTTTTCACAACATATAAATCAATTACACTGGAATTACAGTCAAGATGAACAATAGTACAAATCACACGAATGTTACTGCACAGTAAGATCGTAATTAGCCGGCGTACCTCAGCTACTTGGGAACAAAGTGCTGTCGAAATTTTAGCTGATACGTCTATAGTACAAATCACACGAATGTTACTGCACAGTAAGATCGTAATTAGCCGGCGTACCTCAGCTACTTGGGAACAAAGTGCTGTCGAAATTTTAGCTGATACGTCTATAGTACAAATCACACGAATGTTACTCCATAGTAAGATCGTAATTAGCCGGCGTACCTCAGCTACTTGGGAACACAGTGCTGTCGAAATTTTAGCTGATACGTCTATAGTACAAATCACACGAATGTTACTGCACAGCAAGATCGTAACTAGCCGGCGTACCTCAGCTACTTGGGAACAAAGTGCTGTCGAGATTTTAGCTGATATGTCTATAGTACAAATCACACGAATGTTACTGCACAGTAAGATAGTAATTAGCCGGCGTACCTCAGCTACTTGGAAACACAGTGCTGTCGAAATTTTAGCTGATACGTCGATAGTACAAATCACACGAATGTTACTGCACAGTAAGATCATAATCAGCCGGCGTACCTCAGCTACTTGGGAACAAAGTGCTGTCGAGATTTTAGCTGATACATCTATAGTACAAATCACACGAATGTTACTGCACAGTAAGACCGTAATTAGCCGGCGTACCTCAGCTACTTGGGAACACAGTGCTGTCGAAATTTTAGCGGATACGTCTATAGTACAAATCACACGAATGTTACTGCACAGTAAGATCGTAATTAGCCGGCGTACCTCAGCTACTTGGGAACAAAGTGCTGTCAAGATTTTAGCTGATACGTCTATAGTACAAATCACACGAATGTTACTGCACAGTAAGATCATAACTAGCCGGCGTACCTCAGCTACTTGGGAACAAAGTGCTGTCGAGATATTAGCTGACACGTCTATAGTACAAATCACACGAATGTTACTGCACAGTAAGATCGTAACTAGCCGGCGTACCTCAGCTACTTGGGAACAAAGTGCTGTCGAGATATTAGCTGACACGTCTATAGTACAAATCACACGAATGTTACTGCACAGTAAGATCGTAACTAGCCGGCGTACCTCAGCTACTTGAGAACAAGGTGCTGTTGAGATTTTAGCTGATTCGTCTATAGTACAAATCACACGAATGTTACTGCACAGTAAGATCGTTACTAGCCGGCGTACCTCAGCTACTTGAGAACAAAGTGCTATCGAAATTTTAGCTGATACTTCTAATGCTTTGTTCTTGAATGCCAATGGAACGTCCGATCTGCGGTTGCCATCTGCCTAGGCACAACTAGAGAAGTCTAGGTTGGGTCAGGATCCCGATGTCATGAAGAGGAGAGAATTTAGAGGCATGCTTATAAATTAGCTGGAAATCAAACCAGTCATACGTGGTTCGCATTCCATGTAAGGCTTTAGTTGCCCTAGGTATTGGGCTACTATTAATGGTTCTTCGTAAAGATTAGTTGACCTTACTTAGTAACGATACTACAATCGTTCAGTTAAATTCATCACACTCATTTACTCCTCATATTTACACATACATATATACTATAATAGTAATGTATAATGTGAAAAACTGTTGACCTCTTGGGTACCAAATATATAGCGTTTATTGTTTATGTCTGAAATTTCCTTTCTTTAAAGAATACTTAATTTTATCAACAACATAATTTGTTCTATTCTATAGAGAGTGAGATAGTAGAGTTTGACTGCAACCAAACTGGTTGTATCCAGATTATTCCTCGTATGTGATCTAGATTTATTTCTCTTGTTAATAAAATAGATTTTCGTTTATGGATGAAACTTCCGTCTTTGTAAGTGTTGTGAAAGAAGTCGACAACAGTTTATATATCATAAAGCAATAATATTGAAGAATGGTAAAATCTTCGTAAAAAGTTTGAGACTTGAACAGTGCTAGTTACAAAGTGAGTTTACACTAATTAACATTTGTTGCATGCTCAAAACAGTCGTAAACGTAGATTAGAAGAAATAATTAATAAAACTTAGTAAAACAATTGGTTGCAATGTTTGTTTCCTTATCCCAACAATTAGGAAAAACAAGAAATAAAAAATAAATGTATAAATAAATAAAAATAAAATAATGAATACAATTCTCTTAATTTTTAAACTCGATGAACTGTAAATGGTAAAAAATGCCATCTACAATGACATACATTGATCCTAATTGGCTTTAGATATATTTTAATTAAAAGATTACGTCTTAAAATGTATCGTATTACGGCAGTTTTATTACCGGTCGTATACTGTTATAACAAACAGTGGCAAATCGAACTAATTGAAGTGGTACAAACAAATGACTGTTAGTGTTAGCCCAGTTATTTGCAATATCTTATGCAAACAAAATTAATATGTCAACTGAAATTTAATTAAGTCACCTAAACACTTAAAAACGGGTTTGCCACTCCCACCCACTCAATCATATACAGAAATATTGATCAACCTGTCTATCCAGAAACGTACAATAGTGGTGACTAACCCACCTCACCCAACACGTACAATAGTGGTGACCAACCCACCTCACCCAACACGTACAATAGTGGTGACCAACCCACCTCACCCAACACGTACAATAGTGGTGACCAACCCACCTCACCCAACACGTACAATAGTGGTGACCAACCTACCTCACCCATACATGTACAATAGTGGTGACCAACCCACCTCACCCAACACGTACAATAGTGTTGACCAACCCACCTCACCCAACACGTACAATAGTGGTGACCAACCCACCTCACCCAACACGTACAATAGTGGTGACCAACCCACCTCACCCAACACGTACAATAGTGGTGACCAACCTACCTCACCCATACATGTACAATAGTGGTGACCAACCCACCTCACCCAACACGTACAATAGTGGTGACCAACCCACCTCACCCATAAACGTACAATAGTGGTGACCAACCCACCTCACCCAACACGTACAATAGTGGTGACCAACCCACCTCACCCAACACGTACAATAGTGGTGACCAACCTACCTCACCCATACATGTACAATAGTGGTGACCAACCCACCTCACCCAACACGTACAATAGTGGTGACCAACCCACCTCACCCAACACGTACAATAGTGGTGACCAACCCACCTCACCCAACACGTACAATAGTGGTGACCAACCTACCTCACCCATACATGTACAATAGTGGTGACCAACCCACCTCACCCAACACGTACAATAGTGGTGACCAACCCACCTCACCCATAAACGTACAATAGTGGTGACCAACCCACCTCACCCAACACGTACAATAGTGGTGACCAACCCACCTCACCCAACACGTACAATAGTGGTGACCAACCCACCTCACCCAACACGTACAATAGTGGTGACCAACCCACCTCACCCAACACGTACAATAGTGGTGACCAACCCACCTCACCCAACACGTACAATAGTGGTGACCAACCCACCTCACCCAACACGTACAATAGTGGTGACCAACCCACCTCACCCAACACGTACAATAGTGGTGACCAACCCACCTCACCCAACACGTACAATAGTGGTGACCAACCCACCTCACCCAACACGTACAATAGTGGTGACCAACCCACCTCACCCAACACGTACAATAGTGGTGACCAACCCACCTCACCCAACATGTACAATAGTGGTGACCAACCCACCTCACCCAACACGTATAGTAATAATGATGTAAAGGTCTGCAAAACCGTAAAGCTTGTAGAATAAGGCTGCATATATTTTCTCGGAACATCTCTAAGGACAACCGCTCACCACAATAAACTGTGAGCAGTGACATAAAACATTTATATGTCACTGCCCATACACGTACAGTGATATTGACCCACCCAAACATGTACAGTGGTATTGACCCATCCGCCCACCTATACACTACAGTGTTATTAACTCCCCCTCACGCCCATACACGTACAGTGGTACTATCCCACCCACCACCTATACACGTACAGTGATATTGACCCACCCACTTATACACGTTCAGTGGTATTAACCCACCCACCTGCCCTCCATACACGTACTGTGGTATTGACCCACCCACACACCCATATACGTACAGAGATATTGACCCACCCGCCCACCCATACACTTACATTGGTATTGCCCCACCTGCCCACCCATAAACGTACAGTGGTATTGCCTCACCTGCCCGCCCATACACGTACAGTGGTATTGATCAACCTGCCCACCCATACACGTCCAGTAATATTGACCCACCCATCCACCCACACACGTACAGTGGTATTGACCCACCTGCTCGCCCATACACGTACAGTGGTATTGACCCACCCATACACGTACAGTGGTATTGACCCACCCATACACGTACAGTGGTATTGACCCACCCATACACGTACAGTGGTATTGACCCACCTGCCCGCCCATACACGTACACTGGTATTGACCCACCCATCCACCCATACACGTACAGTGGTATTGACCCACCTGCCCACCCATACAAGTACACTGGTATTGACCCACCCATCCACCCATACACGTACAGTGGTATTGACCCACCTGCCCGCCCATACACGTACACTGGTATTGACCCACCCATCCACCCATACACGTACAGTGGTATTGACCCACCTGCCCGCCCATACACGTACACTGGTATTGACCCACCCATACACGTACAGTGGTATTGACCCACCTGCCCACCCATACACGTACACTGGTATTGACCCACCCATCCACCCATACACGTACAGTGGTATTGACCCACCTGCCCGCCCATACACGTACACTGGTTTTGACCCACCCATCCACCCATACACGTACAGTGGTATTGACCCACCTGCCCGCCCATACAAGTACAGTGGTATTAATAAAACCATACAGATTAGGATCAAAAACACAATTTTACACATTCTTGCATTGTAAATAGGTAGACTATAGTTTCAGTATAAGTAGCCTGATTTAGTATAATTGAACTAACTCTAAATTTGTCAAGCACTAATCAAAAATTAAATAATAGTTTTTAATATAATATCAAATTTGTCTACATTAAAAGACGTTAATTTACGTTAATTAAATTAATTTACATTAATTTACGCATAGTTAATCTGGTGATAAGTAAATATTTATTTAATGACAAAAGCTATAAAGTCTCTCAGATTTGTGTTTACAGCAGCATGTCAGAACTATTCCGAATGCAGTAAAGAGACACTAACACACAGCACATTACTGCTCACCTGTGAACATGTTTATAGGCTAATAAGCAACATTGTAGAGCTTCAATAGTATAAGTACGGTTGGTAAATATCCATATCTATCAATTAATGTTGTTATACAGTCCATATTAACAGTATACAGTTTAAACTATTCATGGAGTTCAGGAAAACTTCATTATTGCAAATTCTATGTTGGCGATAAAATAAATAGCTGTACAATGTGTTTAAGGCCTTAGTCCATGCTAATTTTCTTTTAGAAAACTAATTAATATCCTTGAACTAAAATTTAAAATGTTTGAGTTTTATTCGTTTTAATTATATATAATTATTTGATAAAAAAGTATTAATGATTTTTACTTAACTAAATGGCTCTAGGATAGCTACAAGCTTCATAAAATATGGATGGTTCAAAAGCTCTAGCTTATTATAAGGGTTTAAAAATTTTTTTTATATGAAATCAATAACTAATCTATTATACTGTCTATATGTGTTCTTATTACTGTCGTCTTATTCCCACTTGGTAATTTGTATAAGGACATCAACTTTGAATTATTACCACTTTTTAAAATTATTTAAATAATCGTATTTGTTTCTATAAATAAATAGTAAATTAAAAGTATCCATGAATTTGTATATTACATATCATGGAAAACATGTTTATACTGAGATGCTATAATAATCCTACATAACATTCCTTTAATTAGCTTTAAATATAAAACTACTATATGAATTAATTTATATATTATACGAATAGTACAGTTATTTTAAAGTACACATAACTTCATTACTAATTATTGTAAATGATTTTGGCCAATTAGATATAAAATTCTTTTAATTTTTTTTATAAATAAAGAAGAGGCCGATCTCATCCTTAACCTTACTGTGCCCATTCATCATAGAATATTGATCTATGCGAGGAACTTATTCAGACAGAGTAAGGGGGCGAACCAGTACAGTAGAAGGTGAATATTACTGATAAATCTTTCAGTCTAGGCCGGATTCGAACCAGCACTATCTCTAACCCAAGCTCAATGATCTGACACCTAAGACCACTCGGCCACCGGCTGGCCCAAGCATATATACATAAACAACATATATACATAAAACAAAAATATATGTTGTTTTAAGTTATTATATATTGTCAGTTACATTGATATATTTATATAATAACAATATTGGTACTACAGGTAGATCAATGTCAGATTTCATGCCAATTATAAATGTAATTGATGTAATTCCGACAGAAAATATCGTATTTATTAACACTCAAAGAACAACTGAAGATGATTTATCTGTTAGTCAGCTTTACATATCCCTTCGACGGTTAATGTTTACCAATATGTACGGTAACAGTTAATAATAAAAACGTAATATTTAGACAAATCTCCATTTATAAATTTCAAGGTACAATAAATAAATATTTAAGTGGATTAAAAACACGATACGTTACTTAAAATACAGCTATGCAAACTTTAAAACATCTTAAATAAGTTTAATTCATGTGTTATTTGTCAAGTTGAACAGAAAAAATATAATTGTTATACATAGTTTAACATTTTATCCCTCCCCCCTATGAAATTTGCATGGTTCTTATATATTTCAGTGATTAAAAAAATACGGATATTGTACTTATTAATACTCAACAAATGTACGTATCTCAGAATATTATTGGAAAATATTCAGTATGAAAGAGTTTTAATGAGTATAAAACGTGTTTCATTTAAAATCCATAGTCTCAAATCTAATTAAAAATGTTACCTCAGAGTATTTGTTAAACAAGGAACAGATAGCGTGTAGAGCAAACAACCTTTAAAGTTGAGATAAGACATCCATAAGTTTATATTGTATAAAGATCACAATCCACCTCGTAACATTTGTCAGTTCAGACAGCTGCCTATTTGTTTGCCTGACGTAGTGTAACGATCTTCCATATATTTGTTAGGCAAACATTTCGCATGTTGTTACAGATGAATCAGTTATCCATATGATAATCAGTTAAACCCTTATTAAAATGTTAATCATAGTTGATGGATGTCACGTGGAATTAGGTTTTTTATTACTGCTTACGCTGAATCAGGTCTTACCAACAAGGTTATATATTTTTTGCGAGCCATGATTATTTTTGGCACTATTATATTATCAATTAGGATATCATTCAGATGCCAATCAGAAAACATTCCTGCAGCTACCTATTGTAAACATAGTTTCGTGTTAGGCACAATGTTTCCTCTATGAACGCATGCAACTATGAATTCCTAAGAATAGATAGTTTCACAGTATCTATGTATTCTTTAGGATACACGACATAAAATCTATATATATATTGGCTAGTCTCCTTATGAAGCTGTGTCAGTTCAAAATCACCTTCAAGACAAAACTCTGCCCAGGTGTACTTTAATGCAATTTTTTTCTGCTTAGGAAACATTACCATGCTATGGTACATCTGTTTAATTTATTTAAAGTCATTTTAAATATACGTATTACAGTTAGGATTGAACCACAGTTAAAATTGTTTTGAACGTAATATAATTGAATCATATGTATTATAAACAAAATAGTGGCTGTATTATTATATTTTTTCCGTTCTCATTACTTGAAAAAAAAAAAACATATATAATAAGGAACAAGAATACCATAGGCTATGCCATCTTGATTATCTACTGAAGCCTTTTTCATAAAAAAGAGTTTTACATGAAGAAAATATGTTTGAGAAGCATATATAGTACACGAAAAAAGTAATTTTTAATCCCATGCTTCAATCACTACGTAAAAGTCAATCGAAGATAATTGCTTATTTATGGAGCATAATTAAATGCTGAAAGGCCAATAATTATATTGAATAATATACTATATGCATTGAGATTAATATTCCAGACTAAAATTTACAAAAAAGGTTTGCCCATGAATGGGTTTTAAGTACAAAATACCCTCTAAAGGTTCTTACTTCCGTTTTCTGTTGATAACAATTAGTTGCAGAGATTTTTTCTGAAAAACAGACAGGCTCTGAGAGGAATCTCATGCCTTAAACTTAGTTAAGCTCCTAGAAACTCTCTGAGATAATTTTCCTTGCAATAATTTCATTTGTAATGACGTCTACTAAAACATTTAAAAAATACACGGGTTGTAATTTTGGTACCATTTTTTCAGTTTATAATCCTATAGTGATTGGCTAATGATTAATGATAAAAAATTGGACGGCTCACAATCGCTTTAGTTTTGACTAAAGATAGAAATTGAAGCCTGATTAGGATAGAGGTTTTATATATGATTATATAAGATACATTAGCCTATACAGTCGGAGTCGGATCGTGAAGTGTAGCAGGGAGCTACGGCTGGTGTAGGCACTAGGGCCTCTTCAGCCTAGGATAGGTAGGTGAAGGGTAACCGATCGTGACTGTACGCGGCAAGCAGGCAGCTCGGATCTCCCGAAAGAAGGCCCCAAGGCATCATGGCATCTGAAACAAACAAACAGAGGAAAAACATGGGAAGTTAAAACTGATTCAGAGCTAAGTGAGGGTGGAACGGGGATGAGAGATTACTATGATGAGGATTATACGTGGAATATGTGTGAGGGGATGCCGTTACTTGGACGTCAGTAGTAGGTTACGGGAAGAGTGGCTAATGGTTGTGGGGCCGGAAGAGGTGGGTTAAAAACGGTCGTGGATCAGATGATGGATGGTGAAGTATTGGCTGGTGGTGTACGATGGAGTGAAGTACTCTGCCAGTATGGGGGAGTCAGCAGCTTTGGCGAGGTAGGTCTCATTCAATTGGTTGAGGAACTCACGCAGGGTGGGAATATGAAACATGGTGTAGAGGTCTCGGGAGCTGTGATTTCGGTCAAGGTGGTATGCTAAGCGCATGGCACGTCGCTCGTTTTTTTCAAAGTTGGAGAGGTGATTGTGAGGGATGGTGGCGAGCACTGGATGGGCAAACGTGAGTACGGGGCGGATGACGGCGGTATAGAGAGAGGAGAGGGCCCTGGCAGAGCAACTCTGGTGTCGGTTGTTGAGGAGGGCGTGGAAACGGGTTGTGGCGGTCTTCTTAGATCGTCGGTAGTGGGGAATGAAGGACAGTTTGGAATCTAAGGTGACTCCCAGGTATTTGCAGGTTTTGGTCAGTGTAAGTCTGTTGCCTTGGAGGGTGATAGGGGTTTCCTGGTTGTGTTGGAACTTTCTGCTATTGTAATTAAAATAGCAGAGCTGGGTTTTCGAAGTGTTAATCCTGATGCGCCATTTTGAGCAGTACGTGAGGTAATTATTGAGGGTCTTGGTAAGTCGTCTTCATAGTGTTTCGGGGATACGGGAGGCGCACCAGAAGGCCGTGTCATCTGCAAACTGTGCGAGACTAGTGGTGGTGTCAGCGGGGTTCCTGAGAGCGGGTGAAGGGAGATCTCGCACATAAAACATATAGAGGAGTGGGCTGATAGCTGATCCCTGGGGGGACCCTGCTAACAGCTGGAATGGTCGAGAAAGGGCGTCCTTTACTCTGACCTAGGCTGTCCTACCATCGAGGAAGCTGGATATCCACTTCATGATGGAAGGGGGCAGTTGGAGTTGGAGGTGTTTGGCTCTGAGGCCGTTGTGCCAGACTGTGTCGAATGCTTTGTGGACATCCATAAGAGCCATGATGGTAGGTGTAGTTCGGTGGGAGTTTCGCTGAATGCAGTACACTACCTTTAGGATTTGGTCATACATATTGATGCCAGGACGGAAGCCAGCCTGGGATTTCGGGAGCAGGTTAAGGTCGTTAAGGTGAGTGTGGAGGCGAGCAACGAGGACCTTCTCGAAGAGCTTCGAGAGGGGCGCCGTGAGGCTGATAGGACGGTAGTCGTCTGGACTCATAGGGTTTTTATGGGGTTTAGGTAGTAAAATAAAATGGGCTAGCTTCCAGGATTTTGGGTGGTAGCCGAAGAGGAGGATGGATGAGAAGAGGATTGATAGAGCCCTAATCAGCGAAACGGGGCCTTTTTCACCAGGAAGTTGGAGATGCCGTCAGGACCGGGGGCGGTGTTTTTTAGGGTCCTAAGCCTGGCGGCAACATCTAGGTAGGTGATGGGGGCGGTCAGTCGATGGTCAGGGAGACCTGCAGGAGGTACCTGGAAGGGGGTAAAGAGGTCGTGGTTCCGGGCTATGGAGGCATTGATGCGGTTGAAGTGGGCAGCGTCAAAAGTGGGGTGGTGGGGTACCGCGTGGATAGCGGACAAGGAAGCTCGGAAAGCCTCAGCTCTTCCTTCAGGGTCTGCCACGGGGGCACCATTCACCGTTAGCGGGACTGGAGGGTTGAAGGGGATGTTGTGGGACTTGACCAGTCGCCAGAAGTTCCATGGGGCGGAGAGAAAGTCCTGATCTGCCTTGTCACAAATCTTACGGAGCCTGACACTCTTGAAGGCCGCGACCGAAGTCTTGACCCTCTGGACAAGCGCCCTATAAGACCCATTCAAGTAAGTGGATCCGGGATCTCTGAGGAGTAGGCGCCTGACTCACCTCTTTTGTTTGATAAGTGCAATGATGTCAGGTGGAAAGCGGTACAGAGTGTGTGTGACCAACTTAGTGGAGACAGAAATCCCTTTGGCCCTGATGATGGTGGTGGTAAGAGAGTCAGCTAGTGCGTCTATCTGGTCGGGGGATTGGGGGGGTGTGATGGCCAGATTGCGTAGGTCGGTATCTATGGATTGGGTGAACGCTGCCCAGTCGGCGTTCTTGTAGTCGGTAATGGCCTTCGGGGGAGGGTGAATTTCCTGGGCATACGGGACGTGTTTGATCTTGAGATCGAGAAAGAGGGGAACGTGGTCTGAGCCGATGTCGTAGCCTGTGAATACGTTCATCACCTTAGAGGCGATGGACGGGGTCATGAAAAGTTTGTCAGGGGAAGTAGGGAGTTCAGCCTCGTGGTTGGGGAAGCGTGTGTAGGGGGTTGGTAGGTGGCATAGGCCTGTAGCGTTGATGAGTGCCACTAGGATTCTGCCCTCTGGGGTGGTATGTCTGTCGCCTAGAGTCGTGTGGTGGCAGTTCAGGTCTGCCGAAACAAGGAGGCCGTCGTGGGACTGTCTGAGCTGTGCCAGGAGGTCAGCATGTTCCGGTAGGAAAGTGGAGGTATGGAGGGTTACAAGGTGGATGGTGGGCTGATTGGGGAGGTTCAATCTAACCAAGAGGGCAAACCTAGGGTCGTTAGGGAGTGGGACCTGGGCAACATCGAGAAAGTTTCGGAAGGCAATGGCCAATCCGCCACTCCTTCGGGCATGGTCTCTCCTGATGAAGGAGTACCCGGGGAGGTAAGCTGCGGATGTGGGGGCTAGGAACGTTTCGTTGAAGGTAAAAATATCTGGCTGGTAATCTGTCACGACTTCCCTGAGGGCAGTGCGTCTACAGAAAAAGGAGCGCAGATTGATGTGGCAGACCCTTAGGGCCGAACGGGGCTTAGTGAGGTGTGGGTCCATGACCGGTGGTAGCGGAATGAAGGAGGGTAAGGTACGGGCCAACCGAGTGGAAGATAGTCCGCATGTTAAATGCGGACTTGGATACCCGGTTGATTGATTCCTTCACCCTGGGGCGGTATTTGGGGGATACTGTGGAGAGGACAATGGTGGTGAGGGAATCAAACGTCCTCTTAAAGCCCTCACTGATCACAGTGAGGAGCTTCTCGAGGAAGGGGTATAGGGCGTCGGTGGTGACTGGGGCTGAGGGTGGTGGAGGTGCAGGTTGCGGAGCTGAGTCAGCCAGTGGGGTAGGTGCCTGAGGATCTGGATCAGCGGTGGGTGGCGCGGGGGGGAAATAGGAGGGAAGTCCGCCAGGCGGAGCTTCCAAGGGTTGGTGGTAGGTAGAGGGGCCGGAACGAATTTGATGGAGGCTGGGGCAGGAGCAGAGTCCTTGGGGTAGCGGGGACAAAGACATTGCCCCGTGTAATGGCCGAAGCGATTACACGTGGCGCAGAAGGGTTTAGAAAGGTCGTGGTCCTCGTGCGAGCACGGTCCCACACCTTCCTGGATGGCACCGCAGACGCGGCAGAGAGGAGAAGGGAGAGTGCAAGCTCCCGGTCCGTGACCGTAGAGATGGCACTTGGGACAGGGCCGCATCATTTGGTTTCGGGAGGGCTCGACCCTGTACGTCCTTCCCAGGACGCACAGGCCTTGCTCCAGCGTGGTCGCCACACAGGCCTCGCAGGATGAGAAAATCCTCATGAGACCCGTAGGAGAGCCACCCTGGCCGACGATGCGTCGGGCACGGGAGAATCCGGAGCACGGACAGGATGTGGATTTGGGCAAGACGGTCAGGAACTCGTCGTCCCCTACATCAACATGGACGCCACGGATGACAACGTTGAGAAAAGCCGAGCGAGCAGGGGCTGAAGGGGTGGCGGGCTTGGGCTGGCGGGGACGTGGCGTGAACTCGTAAGACGAGTTTGTGCCGAAGGTTGAGGTTGGTACCTTAGAGACGAATCTCAAGGCATCGGATGGGTTAGAGAAGACTAGGAGGGTGGAGGCGTTCCTCCTGGAGTGGAAGTTCTGGGGTGGTGGGATGCGAAGGTTTTGTGAAGACAAAATCTTCTGGAGGTGGAAGGGATTGTCCCCGCCTATCGTGTGGCCACGAATGGTCACTCGGTTAGACGGGGTGCGTGGGTAGGTCGGGCATGGGGAGTCCTCAGGGTGGGTTTCCGGAGCAGTAGGTGTGGAAATCGTGGCCACCGGGACTGGTGACCAGATGGAGGAGGGTCCAGGGACTGGGGATTGAGGGCGAGGTGAAGAGGGTGGCGTGGGGCGGGGTAATGAAGGGGTGGATGAGGAAGTCGATGAAGCGGGAGACAGAAGCTTGCTCCAGTTAGGCATGAGTCGGGGTTTGGTGGGGTATTTCGCCGGTTCAAGGTGGTGTTGGTAAGGCTTGGGGACGGGTTTAGAAGCGGGGATATTCGGGTGGCCGTTGAGGTAGTTGGGTGAAGGCAGGGTGCCGGATTTCGACCTTGTTAGAGCCGGGGAGATTGATGGTTTGGAGGTGGTCTTGGGTGGCGGTAGGCCGGTGGGAGGAGGTTTGGTCCCCGAAGGGACCGGCTTCTTCCCCATCCCGAGGGACGGGGCCAGAAAGAGTGGGCGAGGACTGGGCAGGGCAGAGGAAGCCTAACGGGGATGGTAAACCTATCAAGGATGGTAAGAAGCGGCCTTGCTGTGAGTAATACGAATACAACGAAAAGACAGCAGTACACCGTGAACGAATGGACACAGCAGGGACACTAATAGGGAAGGAAAAGGATTCCCTAAGCCGACGCCTATTGAACCTTGGCTTATCGGGGAAGAGACCGTGCGGCAAGCTGGTCCTCACCCCGCTATCCGCTGCCCAGGCGAAGTGGGCCGAGGAGTGCGATGAAACACCCTCGCGGAATCACCAAACTTACCTGTTCTCCACTACAGAGAGTAACACCCATGGCACTACACCACGAGCGGTAGACTAGAAGTTCTCGAAGGTCGCAGGCAGGCAGGCGGGTGGCTGGCTGGCGAGCGAACAAGTAGGCAATCGCAGGCGAACTGGCGGCGCCGAGTCACTGGGAAGGCCGATTCCGAACTGGTGCGGAGGCGTCCGAAGTCCAACGATGTTCTCCGATGTCCTCAGCAGGTGGTCCGAATCCAACGAAGTCCCGGAGCAGAATGATTTGCAAATTTGCAAATCATTTGCAAATTGATCCCGGAGCCTATTCAAGAACGATTTGCAAATTTAAGGTGTTTCCGGTCTACCAAGTTATGGAGTCCTAAAATCAAATCCATTTATTGTTCTTAACTCAATACTGTTTCCAACATTGTCATGCATTTTATTACTAAACATTTTTTATACTACAAAAAAGTGTTACCAAACATCTCTGTAAGATTCATAAGAAAAACATTTATTTTGTAAGCTTTAGAGAATTATTCACCTAGATTTAGCAAATAAATAGTCGGATATACTATAAAATAAATTATGTATTAAAAATAATGTGCAACTTTTTGAACGAATTTATGGATGGAAGAGTCTTTACATATGATGTTAAATATTATAAATAGTAGGCAAAAACGGTGCTTTTTATTAAGGTCTCTTACATGGGGGGGGGGGGTTGGAATAATTACTCCTATGTAGTGTATTTAACTATGTACATTCACCAGAAACAAAGTGAAATTCTAATGACATAAGAGCAACGGAGTGGGTTCCTACACTATAATACAGGCAAAGTCATGATTCCAACTGATGAAAAAATAGTTCTGCAACCATCTTTCACCTTGAGGCCACAATTGTGAATGCCTTTTTTTGGATCCTTGACACTTGGCCGCCGGCGTGGTGGCTCAGTGGCTAAGGCTTCGGACTGCGGAGGGCAAGGTCCAAGGTTCGAATTCCCACTGAGCCAACGGTCGGTACTTCACTCGTTGAATAAAGTTGACGCACAGGCCTGTAGGCCCATGTCAACTGGCGAGTGAAGTTAAAAAAAAAAAAAAAAAACTATCATTTTTCATTTTGGCACCAGTGGCCCAGAATACACAATAATAAATAAACAAACTATGAAAATACTCAAAATTAAGATGTATAAGAGCAGATTTCGGAAGGAAAACAAGAGAAAACTAATTTATCTAATACCAAACATAACTGTTCTATGTGAGTTACCTATTTGGAATCTGAATCAATAAATATGCCCAAGAACTTAGCGAATCAAGCAATAGGAAGAACTTCACCATTTATCGTTACTTTTGTTCGAGTTTCAGCTTGATTAGTAGAAAAATACGTCCAGTTAATTTTAATAACATTCATTGATAACTTATTAGATAAAAGCAGTTTTATGTTTTTTTTTTATATCGTATTACATAATATGACTAGTTTAGTTATTGTGTTTTAGTCCCATCTTTACTTTATTTCCTAGATAGCATCCTTAAAAAGTCTTTAGGTGCTATTCATGCCAAAAAGAGTCTACAATTTCCAACCATAGATTTGTTGTTAGTATACCTATTTGTTTGTATATGATAATAATCAAACACATATTCTTGTACTTCAAGAGTAAACATTTTATCCGTTATAGGCACATGATCTTTTATTTATTTTTGTTATGTTAAAACATAGCCAATATCTATAACATACAGTATATAAAAATATCATACAATATTCCTAACATTATAATAAAATAGTTTTTAGCTCATAATTTTACAACAAAAATTATTTAGAGTAAAGAATATATTTTGTGCTATGTTGAAAACTGTAGTAACAAAAATATAACTTAAAATAATATATTCTCCTAGAGTTTTGAATTACAAAAAACGAATAGTATTCTGTTAAAACTTTGTCAAAATCAGCTAAAATCAAGTTGGCTTCAAGTCATTACACGGTTACAGAGAGTTGCTCAAACCTTGGATCAGCTCGTTGATCTAGTTAGGTTTATCTTGGAAACAAGTTGTACTTGGAAACAGTTCAACTGCAGCAGTTCAAAATGTAGTATTATTACAACAGTAGAAAATTTATGAGATACACTTTTCAATTATAAGTCAACCTTATTCACCAACAAATATCACTTACATATTAAACACTTGACTATCAAACTAAGAAGAACTAAGAATTGAAATGCTAGTGGCTGAACAATCAACAAATTTATTCAGATAGTTACAGTGTGGCCATTACAATAGATGTTGACCTAGATTGATATTATTATTATTATATATCAGCGTTAAAATAGTTCTATATAACACTAAACAAGCTTGGGCAAAAGTATGGAATATATTTATTAATTTCAAAACTATTCAAATAAATGTATTGAAACTTTGCAGTTATGTTCATGTCCCTATACCAATTATTTACACATATTTTAATTGTTTTTCACATACCCAGGTGATGGCCCATGAAGGAAGTTTTAAAAATTTTAAATGTAAGGCTACCTCGAGTTATACCTCATTATAAAAGGTCTTTGTTTTTAAAACATAAGAGTGCAAACCTGAGATCTAAAGGGTGACCCAGTCAGAAAATATAGCCACTCAAAGAATTTAATGTCAGGGTTGGGTAAAAGTCTGGAATGTATTTATTAATTTTAAAATTATCAAAAGAAAAGTAATGAAACGTTCTTGCTATGTACATGTCCCTATACAAAACATATGAACATATTTTACTTGTTTTTTGCATATCCAGGGGATAACCCATGAAGGAAGTCTTAACAATTTTAAAAGTTATACCTCATTTTAAAGGTCTTTGTTTGTATAATACAAAAATGTAAAGCTGAAGCCAAAAGGATGGTCCATTCACAAAATACAGCGATTCAAAGAATGTAATGACATATTAACAATTCTTCTCAGTTATATGGCTATTTATTTAACAGTTCCAGGTCTGCGTTGCTGATTGTGTTGTTGATTGTTAATAACTGTAACAAACGACTATGTTATTCAAATAGCTATGTTATTTAACTTAGATAAAAATAAGAAAAATGTATTAAAACATTTTTGACAGTAGGTTTACCTAAAAATAGTTTAAGAATATTTTTATAATAATTCGTTACTCTTTTTTTGTGAAATTTAATTTCTCATATTCAGTTAGATATGAGTACAACTTTCGCCTCTATAGCTCTACTCAGCAATAGATAATAACTATCTTACCTTTGTCTTAAGCAATGTTAGTTATATGACATTACATTCTTTGAGAGACTATATTTTCTTACCGGGCCATCCTTTTGACCTCAGGTTTGCACTCTTGTGTTTTACAAAGACCTTTAAACTTATGTATAACTTGAGGTATGCATACATTTAAAGTTTTTAATATTTCCTTCATGCTTCATCCCCTGGATATGAAAAACACAAGTAAAATATGTCCATGTGTTTTGTATAGGGACATGTACATAACTACAAAAATTGCATTACTTTTATTTTGATAGTTTTAAAATTAATAAATACATTCCAGACTTTTGCCAACCTGACATTAAATTCTTTGAGAGGCTATATTTTCTGACTGGGTCATTTTTTTGACCTCAAGTTTGCACTCATGTGTTTTACAAACAAAGTCATTTAAAATGTGGCATAAATTAAGGTAGGCCTACGTTTAAAATTTTTAAGATCTCCTTCATGGGCCATCACCAGGCTATGCGAAAAACAAGTAAATTATTTCTAAATATTTGGTATATTGACATATACATAACTGCAAAGTTTCATTACATATATTTCAATGTTTTTCAAAATAATAAATATATTCCAAACTGAAGCCTGATCCTGTATAATTGAAGACATATAACATGGGAAGTCCTATATGACCTAAATAGGAACCTAATTCGTATGTGTATATATATATATATATATATATAATAAATTCATCATTTTTGTGTTTTGAACTGTACCCTAGCGCCACCTGCCTAGCCTAGAAAAAGACCTAAATAGTGAAATATTACTTGTTTATTAGTATTTATTTATTTTTGATTAGTACGTTTTAAATTCAGACCTACTTTAAGATATATGATTTAGTTCAGAGATCAGATTCAAAATGTTTAAATGTTTTACCATCTGTATACAAAACTAGAAGTATGATTGATTTTTGCTATTGGAATCTATGGCAAGTAGTGTTTCGTATCAATAAAGACCAACAACAGAATAGTAGAAGACGAGTAAAAAATGCATTAATTGTCGAGCAGGCAGACCTATCCGTATAAGACGGCGTTATGATACGGTCAACCGAACACAGGTATACGGGTGTATTAGAACCAGGATGGACAGAAAAATGTTAAGAACATTAAAATTAATGAATGGTGTTTATGTAGAATAGAGACCTTGTTAATTTCTTTGGCTGAACAATTTTTTTCATTGTAAATACATAGCTAAGAATTTAATTTATTTTCTGTGGAGAAGCCGAAACATTTACGAAAATGAGGAAAAACGGAAAAATGTAGGTACTCAAGTTGAGCGAAATGTTTTCCTGATCATGAATATTACAAGGTTTTTACAATCGAACATTAAGCACCTTAGCGCCGGAAATGTGCTTATTTCAGTAAGGTTACGTTCTGTTAGGATAGGCATAGGTTGGTTATTGATAGGTTAGGTTATGTTAAGTTTGTTTAAGTTATATTAGTTTTGGTTAGGTTAAGTTACGTTTGTTTAGGCTGTTAGGTTTGTTTAGGTCATGTTAGGTTATGTTTGGTTTGGTTAGGTTATGTTAGGATAGGTTAACCTATGAATTTTTAAGGGTTTCAATGCAATTTATAATAATTCATCCTAACATAACATAACCTAACCAAACCTAACATAAATTAAACAAACCTAACCTATCAATAACCAAACTATCCCTACCGTAACAAAACGTAATATTACTAAAATCGGCACATTTACAGCGCTAATGTGCTCAATATTGGTTTCATTGTGAAAACGTGATGTTTGTGATCGGGGGAAATTAGAGTATCCACATGAACATATTTGCGGGGAAAAATTATATTACTCTTATCCGTACTTTTTTTAACTTCATATTCATACTTGTTTTTAGCAATATTTTATATTTTTTAATCTCATCATTTCCGTAATTTTTTCGGATTTCCCACTGAAAAATAAAAAATAAAAACGGTCATGTTTTTGTTTCTTCTATATATTGACAATGAAAAAACTCCAAAAGGCCTCTGTTCTATATAATTACCCAATAGTCTGTATTTAAGAATTAAAAAAAAAACTTAAGTAAAGTTACTAAAGAGTAATACTAATATGAGAATAAGTAAATAATTATAGGGCAGGGTATGCTCCATTAACAGACCCTTGATTTAAAGCAATTTAATACACTAACTAAAAAAAAATTGTATTGTACACCTTGTTACAAAAATAATGAATATTACTATATATATAAACCTATCAAAAGTTTAGGCTTCAAGCTCGACACCTTGGCAGCTAACAAAATAGGAAAAATAATATTTCAAAATTTATTGAAATAACTGAAATTGTTGTGGTAAGAAAGAGCGTCTGAAATATTAAAAATTTACAAAAAACCCACATTTTTTGAATAATGTTTCAATAGAAAAAGATTTCTTATGAAATACATGAACATTACATATAGATGTAAAACACAACTTGTAATAGAACTTCCATCAATAGGTAACAGTAAGAAGTAAGAAGAAGCCTTGAGAGAGTTAACTTCCTCTCTGAAAAGGAACAATGGGACCCGATTGGAATACCAATAGAATACGTTTTCATGCTTAAAGTAAGTTTAACTTGAAGGAATGTGTACGAATACTTACAATTTTAAAGGAAAATAATAATGATAAAAAATAATTTAATACTCTTACATTAAAAATATCCAAGTTTAGTAAGCTTATATAATAAAAACTCATACTCAAAATGTGTTTGTTTAGAAATCACGACAAATATTAATTTATCTTGGAATAATATTTGTATAGTATTGTATACATGAAGAAGAGAAATCAGTGTTATTATAAGAAACAATTATTTATTCTTGAATTATAAATTTATGTTTGAACATAAGATTAAAACTTATGAATTTTGAAGCATACATTAAAATACAAACTACACACACCGAACGTATAACAATACATCTCGTTTCTCTAGGGAAGGAATGTCTCCGTTGTTGTCAAGCATTTAAATAACTAGCTAATATATGAATACGACATACAGTAAACCGTTAGTTTTGGTTGACAGTATTCCAGTCAGCTATAATGAACTTGTTTATTATTAAAGCATGTCTAATAAAAGTTAGTTTATAGTTTGAAAACTACTATGTTATTTAAGATGTTTTAAGAAAGGGAAGGAAAGAAATTGATGTTGCCAAAAAGGTCTTGTTTAATATATCTACATATATGGATTTCTCTAGAATAGAAATAGTGAAGGATATTTTAGTTTTTAAGGACGGCGTATCCTCACTAAGGTTGTGGGGAACATGCGGGTACTAGTTCCGAGCATCTCCAAAGATCTGCTCGAACTTGTCAAACCAGAAAGTGAACATTGTTGGTTTGAAGAACATGTGTATTTTTATGTTTATTGCATTACACCTTTTCTTTGGAATATATACTTTTTTTCTACAGTAAGTTGGGATGTAAGTTGTTTATAAATATAAATACGTGCAGTTTTTTAATTGGTTCCACTAGGGTCGTGTACATTTTGATTTGTTTCTCAAAAAAATCGAAAATTATTTTTATTTTTGCATTTTGCTATAATTTCTATTTTATACCAGAACAATGCATTTTTAAGAATATTCAAACTGAACTTTTTGGCAGGCACAAACTTTAGCTATTAAATATAGTAGGATTTACTACAAAAACCATGTAATTTTTAGTATATTGTATAAAATTGGGACAGTGTCAACCAGGCAGATATTAATATCATGATCATAATAAATAAATCCTTTTGAATATTTATTAAAGTCTAAAGATAAATGTATTTATAACATGATGCCTATATCTAGTATAAATAGGAATTTTAGTAAAGGATTTACACAAGTTTACATTAAAAGATAGTAATTTACATAAAGTAATTGTCTTCTTAAACATAATATAAAAATTAATGTTATGTTGTTAAAAAGATAGTTACTAACTATATGTATATTTCGTTTGAGGTTATTTTTTAGCACTATTTTTTATAATCACCATTGACATACTGATGTTAACTAATTATCAATATCTTCATAGTTGGCAATTGATCGGGTAAAACGTATGCATATTAATGCAACATGCATATTAAACGTGTGGTATATTTAATTATCTGTAAAATATTTATAAATCATTAAAATATAGCCCTGAGAGTTCCCAATCGTGGTTGTTAACAGATATAATTGTGTTTAGAGTTATTAAGCTCATTGAAATTCATCTTGCCACTATTACAAATATGTTTGCAAGCGAGTAAAACGTATTTACTGTAATTATGATATTTATTTAATGAGATAAAATATCTCCTAAGTAACTACTATACAATAATTTTACAGCTGAAATGATTTTTAATTTGATTCCAATATTTTTAATTCAGTAAATCTAAACGAAAGTAATTTTCAGTGTTGGTCGACAGTATTCAAGTCAGTTCAAATTTACTTTTAATAGTTAAAGAATTTTTTAAATATGATTCAACATTAATATTTTTTATAAAACATAATTTATAAGTTGAATATATTTTATATTATTTAGGAATATTTTAAGAAACGAAAGGAAATAAATGGACAAAAGAAAAAAATCTTGCTTAAGAATTTAATTAATTGTTTTCAATAAAATCTTTTCATTAGTAAATATCTGCCGCCATATCTATTAAAATAGTAACCAAACCAGTCTATCAATGTTCCCACTGTAAGGACTTTGTGAAGGGCGTTTATTAAACTAAATGACTAGTTATTTTAATCAAGGTTAAAGTCATTTAATTCACCAATATTCCAGCTAGATAGAGCGCAATGGTTTAATAGATCTACAGTAATCGTGTAAACCGAACCACGCAATAATGACCTGATTTTTTGTTTATAATTTTATTAAACTGTTTCTTTTATTTTCAGATCTGCACCACATAGTGTGTTTTCCAAAAAGCCTAACTGAGTTTTTAAAATTAAGTTAGTTTGATTATCAATTTATAATTGTTGACTTTCAGGGTACTAATTATATTCTAAATAAGACTAGTTGTTTTGTAAGTTAATAACAGTTTTTAGGTAATATTTATATCATTGCCTTGTATAGCCTGTTAGTTAGTACTAGTATACACGGACTGTCTATAGCCTAAAGGGCCAAACTTGAGATTATTTTCAACAGTCTTTACGTATGAGAAATCATTTTATATAGTTTGCAGCTCATTGATTCTAGTGAAAACTACAACATAGTTTACCTTAAATATCTGCTTAAGACATACCTTAATATCTTCCCTTTCACTGTGGTCTTGTACTTAATATCTTCACTTTCACTGTGGTCTTGTACTTAATATCTTCACTTTCACTGTGGTCTTGTACTTAATATCTTCACTTTCACTGTGGATTTGTACTTAATATCTTCACTTTCACTGTGGTCTTGTACTTAATATCTTCACTTTCACTGTGGTCTTGTACTTAATATCTTCACTTTCACTGTGGATTTGTACTTAATATCTTCACTTTCACTGTAGATTTGTACTTAATATATTCACTTTCACTGTGGATTGTACTTAATATCTTCACTTTCACTGTGGTCTTGTACTTAATATCTTCACTTTCACTGTAGTCTTGTACTTAATATCTTCACTTTCACTGTGGTCTTGTACTTAATATCTTCACTTTCACTGTGGATTTGTACTTAATATCTTCACTTTCACTGTGGATTTGTACTTAATATATTCTCTTTCACTGTGGTCTTGTACTTAATATCTTCACTTTCACTGTGGTTTTGTACTTAATATCTTCACTTTCACTGTGGACTTGTACTTAATATCTTCATTTTCATTGTGATCTTGTACTTAATATCTTCACTTTCACTGTGGTCTTGTACTTAATATCTTCACTTTCACTGTGGTCTTGTACTTAATATCTTCACTTTCACTGTGGTCTTGTAGTCTCTATGAAATAATTAATATCTCATTCATCAAACATTTTTCTTTAGAGTTTCTCTAAAATTAAACTCATTAGGCAGTTTGACATAGTATACAACTAGCATAAAAACAATCGAACCATATAACTGTTTTTTAGAATACAATAAAAATAATTTAATAGGTCATGCTTTAACTCAATACTTATGGCACAAGTATAACTTCAAGACAAGGGAACTGATAAGTTATCAAGATGTCTTTTGTAATAAGTCACCTATATATTAAAAACACAACCATTTTTAAATAAAAAAAAATAATAGCAACAGTAAAAGTATATATACAAATATAGATTTCAACTTTCAAAACGTATGTATCATATTATTTTATGGTTTATTAATGATAGGTGGACGTGATAAAATATTGCTTGTCCTACTAAAAGTGTGAAATTCAATGTTTTAATATGTTGAATATTTATATTGCAGGATGTATTAAACCAACCGACACAACAAATATTCAGATGTCAGGCTTGTCAGATTACAACAGCGTCTACTTCCGTCTGGCCCTTCAATGTACCAGCTCATATCTAAACTGTGTCCCTATTAAGTGTAATGTTAAATTCCACTTAAGCAATGGAGAACTTAACATTTACTTTGTATAGAATTATTGTTCCTATGCTTTGGAATATTAAATGTAACTGAATGAATTCATAATTTAACATTTAATGTAAAATTATTATCTCACAATCTCAACATATATCAATATATTCATAATAAGCTACATTTATTCTTTTTAAATTATATTTTGAAAATAAAACTTCACTCACCAGTTCTCATAGGCCTGCAGACATGTACGTGATTTTTATTCAATGAGTGAAGTACTGACCGTTAGTTCAGTGGGGATTTGAACCTTGGGCCTTGCATTCTACAGTCTTAGCCT
Organism: Stictocephala bisonia; assembly: GCA_035578905.1. Classification (NCBI taxonomy): domain Eukaryota; kingdom Metazoa; phylum Arthropoda; class Insecta; order Hemiptera; family Membracidae; genus Stictocephala; species Stictocephala bisonia. Next base: position 1,384,542 of record JAQJVL010000047.1, read on the forward strand.
TAGCCACTGATCACCACGTCAACAATGGCTAAGGCTCATTTCGTTAGTTAAATAATTAAATATTAGTTGAAACACAACAATACAGAAATGAAAGATTTTAATAATATTACTAAAAGAATATTATTAAACATAGAGATAACATAATTTGTTGAACTATTTATACTTTTTTACTTTGATGTTATTAGACTATAAACAATGAGCAAAAAAAAAAAAAAGAAGAACAAAATTATTTTACTTTTATTTGTACTATTTATTCTTTCTTTATCTAATTAACTAAATTTCTCTTGTTAATATTTAATCATTTATGAATTATACTGGATAGTGTTAGATTAGTTGTGTTCGTTGAAGGTTGTGACAATATAAGCTTGTCAACAACAGAGTTTGTGTTACTCAATTATGTTTTACTACATAATTAATTATTATGTAGATGGAATTTCTAAGTAGTTATATCCATATCCTATTACAATGACATTGGTATTTATGTAAAATATGTAGATAGAGACTGAGTTCAACAAGATTACGGAAAATAACTGAACATCACAATTAAATATATTTTACTAACATGTTTACATGGCCGATGTTTACAGCCCTATTCTTGAACTTAATTGAAGAAATGATACATAAAACCTTACTTAATTTGGTGGTTTTAACCTTGAATCTGCATTTCACAATCAAAACCTTCGTCCGTTAAGTCACCTTGCTAGCAATTACTTTCTTTGTTTATAAAATAATAACAAACCATGCCCCAGGTATATCGTATTTTTGCTGACAGTTTTTCAAACTAACGGTTCAAGCAATTTCGGATGTCCTACATCATTTTCCATATTCGGCATTACACCTTCAGCCAAAACTTCAGACGGTTATCCCTTTATATATATACTTGACCTTGAAACATGTTACACAAAAATGTTTTACCGAGTACTCAAACGCCAAACTCGTTATGTGGATACTATTGTCCTTTGAGTTCCAAAAAATAATTATTGGTCAATAATAACATCAATACTGAATTCATGAATAAATTTAACCTAACAAGTTCATCAACACACCGCATATGAATGGGTAGGTGGATGGGTCAACACAACCACAAAAACACAGGTATTACTTGTCTGTATCAGGCAATCAATACGCGAGAACTGGATGACGCACGTCTGGTTGACTTATCAATGTTTAAGTCGTCTGTTTAAGATCTATTAAATTTAATAAATACACATATTGTACTGCATAGTAAAGTTCACACAGGGCACAATTAATTATATTAAATAATATATAATAATATTATAAATAAAAAAAATTTAAAAATTTGTTCCAGTCCGCCCCTTATCCATAAAATTGGTATTGATGCATGCGTGCTGGCTCGTGATTTTTTTTGTTTTTAATTTTATTACAATTGTGACGTGTATGAGAGTAAGTGTCATGTGTATTTAAAGACACGTAACAGAAAACGGATCATTTCATTTGACATGCGCCTGGACACGTGTTCTCAAAATATTCACAAATACATGTAAGTATTACTTATGGTATGTTTAGAACTATACATTTTCTGGCATTTAGAAACTGAACTTTCAGTTTTAGAGGTGTGTATGCCTTCATTTGTTCCAAGGGTGTATCTTTTCTTAACAATTATTATTCTCCTCACTTGATAAGCTAAATGAATGAATGAAAGGAAAGTTCATTCCAGAAAAAGATAATAGAACAAATCCTCTTGCAACGGTACTTTCACAATTGTAAACAAAACAGGCATGATGATACGTTAGAGTTGATATAAAATACTCATTAATTGAAAGACACACAAGGTGTATGGAACATAGTTACACAGCTATAAATTGAAAGACACACAAGGTGTATGAAACATAGTTACACAGCTACAAATTTAAAAATTAATAATTATTTATATTTATTTAATTACTTAATTATCAGTGATTATGAATACAATTGAATGAGTGGTTATTAAGGATCCAAATCTAATGGAAAGTGTCAGATAGGAACTTTTTCAGGGAATAGTAACTCTTTTTAGCTAGGCGTTCTTTTATATGCTTCTTAAAGGAATTTACACTCGAGAACTCTTTGCCATTATGAGGGATCTTGTTGAAAATCAAGAGATGAAGATATGCTTTTGGTTTTTATATTTACTTGTTTTATGAAAAGGAGTTATCTGATTTATTTAGTGTATTCTTGAATAATGATGGATGTGTACGATATAAAGAGGCTGGTTTTTGAATACAAACAAAGCTATGGAATAGGTGAAAAGTGACGGAGGTGTGAAATGGCTTCAAGAGAGAAAACTTCATGGCAAATGTCATTACATTTTAAGATGAAATTAAATCAGAATGACATTTTTTTGAGTATAAACACTGTATTAAAAGAAGCCTAAGCCGTTCCCCAAAATATCACTCCGTAAGTCAAAATTGGAACTATATAACCAAATAAACACACTTGAGGATGTCTTGGTTCAAGATAGCGAAGAGATCTCATTCTAGAAAATATGTACGAAATTTGGTTTTCCCACTTTATATCTGAATCAACATGCAGCCCCCAAAACAAGGACATAATCAGACAAGTTTTTGTTAACTGTATAACTCTTCCTCTGCAGATGCAAATTTAACGTTTTTGTTTTTCCTTCATTAATTGATAAATTATTTTGTGAAAACCAGATACTTATACTTTCCAGAGTAGACATGATTTTAGTGTCAAAGGTAGAATGAAGGTTGGACTGGATGACCACACTAGTGTCATCAACATATTGGATCATGTGCCACTCTACGTTTATAATCAAATCATTTACATATAACAGAAACATACGAGGGCCTAGTATAGAGCCTTGCGGACTCCTAACATGACCAGGAGAGTGGTGGAAGCCAGAGATATTGATGACGACCGGATGGTTAGGACATAAACCACTGATTCGCTGTGCCCCTAATACCATAAATCTTTAACTTTTCAAGAATGCTGTAGTCACAGAATATAGACAGATATGTCTATATTCTGTGCTGTTGAGTATACGGTATCGAATGCTGTTCTAAAGCAACAGAAAATACCAGCGTCATAGTGACCCTTATCTATAGCTAAAATAATGATCTTTAGAAAATTAATGATGGCATAATCAGTGGATTTTTATCCAAGAAACCCAAATTGTGTGCTTTAGAGGATTATGCTTATACAAATATTCAGCCAACCTAGTTTTAAAAAACTTTCAAAATCTCTACATAAGTGGGAACTATTTAAATAAGCGTATGAAGTCAGTAAGGGAATATCTAAAGCGAGTTTTGAAAATTAGATGTTGTCTAAGTCTATTCTGGTACAGAAAAAAAAACATTACCTTAGACGTTTTCATGGCTTTGGGAAAATACCTTAGGAAATTGAACTATAAAAAATAAATGTTATTACTTCAGCAAGAGGAACAGCCTGACAATGCTGGGGAACATATCAGGTATATATGTAGAAGAAATAGGCTTCATAGATTACGTTGCATGAAGCACCTCAGATGTGGAAGCTGGGTGAATAAAGTCTGGAAATTGCTGATTAGGTGTAAAGTTTCTATGTAGTCTAAGAGGAATTAGGAATGGTTGTGATTGCTTTCTATTAGTGAAACACTTATTGAAAGCTGCAGCAATATGTGTAGGCATAGTTTTTTACTTCTTGTAGCCCCTGACTGAATAGTCTGGTATAACACACCAGGCAGCTCTACTTACGGTTACTGGTGTTTGTTATGAGGTGATTTAGCACACGAGGACTTTGCAGATGTTATACGTTTTATATATATATATATATATATATATATATATATATATATATTTATATATATATATATATCCATAATTCTCTCTTGTTCATTTTCTAAATGGCTCTGTTGAATTCTGAGGGATTGTCACGCTGAATAAAAAGCATATCCTTCAGTTTTTACTTTGACATTGTATATCATGCTACAACGCTACTTTTTTAGAATATCAATTGTAGGCCATTTAGGTTTATTTTGGTCTGCATATTTCTGTCTGGAATTTACCAAGAGAAATAGCAGATTAAGAATGTTGTTGAATATATTCATAACAATTGAATATTTCTCCTCAATATTGTTTACAAGTGCAATAGCATACCTGAGGACACTGTCAAAAAGACTTACAAGATAAAAAAAATATATCTATAATTACTATGAAAAATAATTAAAAGTAAAAGTTTATCGATATGTTATCTAGACTTTGAGAAATATATAATTGTAAAAAAATGCATATATGACCTGTATGCACGTTTCAGTTGTCATTTCCCTTATATGTAAATATAACTCACCTTACATTGAAATTATATCCACGAAGTTCAAAATGTTACATCACAAAAACTCTTTACCTACAACATTCCGAAATAGAAACATATCAAATACAAATATACGATTGAAAAGTCTTCTAAAGTCAGAGAATAAAATAATTTTGGTTTTACTATTAATTATTTAAGGTTTTTTTATTTTTTTAAGGAGAACTAGGCCCTATTTTTAAGGCAAGCAATATTTCATCCTGCATTTATAAATCGTTCCCACGTATCCATAAAATTGACGGTTACTAGTTATGTTTATGATTAAATAACTGTATAAAATATAAACATATTTTTTAAAGTTATATTTGTTTTTATTAAAAGTAGTAATTTAACTAATTCATTAGTAATTAATAAAAGTAAACTGGCAGTTATGAAAATCTGTTCTAGCTTATTTGTGTTATCCTGGCATTAACAACGTTGTTGCTACACAGCATTAAAGTTATTCAATTACATTTGAGGTTATCTAAAATGGAAACCAATCACAGTCCAGGATGGATTCACTAATGGCCACTCAATAAACCAAACCAAATACAAGATAATTGACCTCATGCCTATTAAGTCAGTCGAGCCATGTAGATTTGTTTTGTATTATTCAAATGCCTATTATATGATCACAGATATCTGGAAACAGTGAAAATATCACTTAGACCATCTTAGTTGCTATAACGTCTTTATTAATTTTAAAATAATATAGAAATATGTTTTCATGAGAAAATACCTTTTTAATGCCCATAGACAATTTTCATTACAAGGTGAAATTAAGTAAAGTAGAGTGTTTCATGTAAACATGAAAAACTCCCATTACAACTTTAAGAACATGTACACAATTTATGAATTATACGTCCAATCATCATTGACAACGTTTGTGCAAAAATTGCCTCTGGTATTTTTGCTTTGAGACACATTTCAAAATTTTGCACAGTTAAGGTACAGTTAATGGCCTATTTTAGTCTCATTTACCCTCACCTTACCTACGGAGTACAACTGCGGGGTAGCTTTTCCTTAGACAAACTTCAAAGAGTCTTTCACCTACAAAAAAGAGCAATCCGAATAATTTCCAAATTAAAAGTTAGAGAGTAATGCAAACAGTCCTTCAGGGAATTAGGTTTGCTAACGCTGCCTTGCATTTACATTTTGGAGACTGCACTCTATTGTAGATTCAAATGTAATTTAACACGAGGTAGCGACATCCATCAACACGAAACAAGAAGTAGTCACAGTTTTAGAGTGGCTCGGCACCGTACATCGGCCCTGGAACGCAAACCGTCTGTAGCAGGCGTCAAAATTTTAAACATTCTCCCAGATTATATTAAAAGGGAACAAAATTTCAACAAATTCAAGTCTCAATTAAAAGGCTACTTAGTGGCTCTCACTTGTTATTCTGTGGTTGAATTTATAGCAGACTCCTAATTTGCGGATGGCTCGGGAGAGATCCTGTATGAATGTTATTGCTGTAGAAGAGTGTTTGTAGTGAATGAATGCGTTACTCTGTGAACGAATGAACTCCCCCACTAATCTTTGCTGAAATTGTTATTATAGTTATTTTATCCCATCACTTAATGTATCATTAGTTTGTAGGATCATTATTATTAATAATATGACTTTTGCTATACAATATATACATATTGTCAAAAAGCAATTAAAAAACTATTTCATTTCATTTCATCAGGAATTTGTATTGTAACATACGTGTTTTTACCCATCAGTAACTGTGTAGTTAGAGGTAAGTTTTGAAGCAGATATTAATTATAATCTTATTTTCACATTATCTATTTATTTATATAGCTTTTCTCAAAATAGACATATGTATTTAATTACTGTGACGTTGTAGTCAATGACATGACAGTTGATTTTGCAGCGCGTCCAAAACTATTATATCTGTTTTATTTTTAACCTTAAACGCCGAGATCATGTTACTCCGTTTTTCAAACACCTTCACTTATTAAATGTAATGAACTCCTTATGCTTCATATTCTCACTATTTTGTTTTCAATCTTACACAACAGCTCTCCAACTTATCTGTCCGGACGTTTTTCTTATATTCTGAAACGAGTACTTGGAACACTCGGCGTGGATCTTCATTGTCGTCAATTCCTCTTCATAAAACTTCTTTATATAACAATTCCTTTACTGTAACCGCTTGCTGACTATGGAATAATCTTCCTGATAATATTAGAGGTAGTGAAGGGCGCGATCGGTTTCGGGCTGCAGATGTGGTTCTTCTCTGGACCTCGTGAGGTGAGTGGCTTGTGCGATGCTAGGTGTTTGCTGATGGCATGGTATGAGAGGATGAATGTGACTTTAAGTTTACAGTTGTTTTGTATGTATTTTAATATAGAGTCTGTTATATTTATTCTTAGCCAGTTAGCGATGACTATTCTTAATTTTTTTTTAATTTCTCTGTTATCTATTGCTATCTTTTTTTTATACTTATTTGCATTTTAGTAAAATTGGTTAGGTGTAAGAGAGTACTTTTTATACCTAACCTCGCTAATTTTGTGTACAATAAAGTCATTTTTCATTTTATTTCATTTCACAGATGTCATATAGTTTTGCTGTGTGACATATTTGACTAGTGAACTTAGACTTAACCAGCGAACTTACTCTGCAACATATTTGACCAGTGATCTTAGACTGCAACATATTTGACCAGTGAACTTAGACTGCAACATATTTGACCATTGAACTTAAACTGCAACATATTTGACCAGTGAACTTAGACTGCAACAAATTTGACCAATGAACTTAGCCTGCAACATATTTGACCAGTGAACGTAGACTGCGACATATTTGACCAGTGAACTTAGACTGCAACATATTTGACCACTGAACTTAAACTGCAACATATTTGACCAGTGAAATTAGACTGCAACAAATTTGACCAGTGAACTTAGCCTGCAACATATTTGACAAGTGAACTTAGACTGCAACATATTTAACAATTGAACTTAGTCTGCAACTTATTTAACAATTAAACTTAGTCTGCAACATATTTGACCAGTGAGCTTAAACTGCAACATATTTGACCAGTGAACTTAGACTGCAACAAATTTGACCAGTGAATTTAGCCTGCAACATATTTGACCAGTGAAATTAGACTGCAACATATTTAACCAGTGAACTTAGACTGCAACAAATTTGACAATTGAACTTAGTCTGCAACTTATTTAACAATTAAACTTAGTCTGCAACATATTTGACCAGTGAGCTTAAACTGCAACATATTTGACCAGTGAACTTAGACTGCAACAAATTTGACCAGTGAATTTAGCCTGCAACATATTTGACCAGTGAAATTAGACTGCAACATATTTAACCAGTGAACTTAGACTGCAACATATTTAACAATTGAACTTAGTCTGCAACTTATTTAACAATTGAACTTAGTCTGCAACATATTTGACCAGTGAGCTTAGACTGCAACATATTTGACCAGTGAACTTAGACTGCAACAAATTTGACCAGTGAATTTAGCCTGCAACATATTTGACCAGTGAAATTAGACTGCAACATATTTAACCAGTGAACTTAGACTGCAACAAATTTGACAATTGAACTTAGTCTGCAACTTATTTAACAATTAAACTTAGTCTGCAACATATTTGACCAGTGAGCTTAAACTGCAACATATTTGACCAGTGAACTTAGACTGCAACACATTTGACCAGTGAATTTAGCCTGCAACATATTTGACCAGTGAAATTAGACTGCAACATATTTAACCAGTGAACTTAGTCTGCAACATATTTAACCAATGAACTTAGTCTGTACTTTATTTGACCAGTGAACTTAGACTGCAACTTATTTAACAATTGAACTTAGTCTGCAACATACTCGTATTTGACCAGTGAGCTTAGACTGCAACATATTTAACCTGTGAACTTAGACTGCAACATATTTGACCAATGAACTTGGACTGCAACATATTTAACCAGTGAACTTAGACTGCAAAATATTTAACAATTGAACTTAGTCTGCAACTTATTTAACAATTGAACTTAGTCTGCAACATACTCGTATTTGACCAGTGAGCTTAGACTGCAACATATTTAACCAGTGAACTTAGACTGCAACATATTTGACCAATGAACTTGGACTGCAACATATTTAACCAATGAACTTAGTCTGTACTATATTTGACCCGTGAACTTAGACTGCAACATATTTGACAGGTGAACTTAGACTGCGACATATTTAACAATTGAACTTAGTCTGTACTATATTTGACCAGTGAACTTAGACTGCAACATATTTGACAGGTGAACTTAGACTGCAACATATTTAACCAATGATATGTTAACCAAATATAGTCTGTACTATATTTGACCAGTGAACTTAGACTGCAACAAATTTGACCAGTGAATTTAGCCTGCAACATATTTGACCAGTGAAATTAGACTGCAACATATTTAACAATTGAACTTAGTCTGCAACTTATTTAACAATTGAACTTAGTCTGCAACATATTTGACCAGTGAGCTTAGACTGCAACATATTTAACCAGTGAACTTAGACTGCAACAAATTTGACCAGTGAATTTAGCCTGCAACATATTTGACCAGTGAAATTAGACTGCAACATATTTAACAAGTGAACTTAGTCTGCAACATATTTAACCAATGAACTTAGTCTGTACTTTATTTGACCAGTGAACTTAGACTGCAACATATTTGACAGGTGAACTTAGACTGCGACATATTTAACAATTGAACTTAGTCTGCAACATATTTAACAATTGAACTTTGTCTGCAACATATTTGACCAGTGAACTTAGACTGCAACATATTTTATCAATGAACTTAGACTGCAACATATTTGATAAATGAACTTAGACTGCAACATATTTGGTAAATGAACTTAGACTGCAACATATTTGACCAGTGAACTCTAGATTGCAACATATTTGATCAATGAACTTAGTCTGCAACATATTTACCAGTGAACTTAGACTGCAACACATTTGACCAGTGAACTCTAGATTGCAACATATTTGATCAATGAACTTAGACTGCAACATATTTGATCAATGAACTTAGACTGCAACATATTTGGTAAATGAACTTAGACTGCAACATACTATATTACTTGAAATTAATTGTTAGTACACTTTTTCTACAGAAAACCTCTTCATATTGTACATTTGAGTTAAAATCCATAAATGCCTCCTAAAGCTACCGTATAGGTAAACGATTGTTTGTATAGGCACAACCTTCCCAATGTGATGCTTTGCCTCACTCTGCCTATTTGCCATATACTTTAATATCTGCAGAAAACTTATAAGGACATAGAAAGGAGAAGAGCAGTAAAATACAAAATGAACATTGGCGATAAAAACTTCCATATTAGACCAGGTTCTGAACCTGTACTATTTTATACATACTTATTACTTTTCTACTATTTTCTAAACTATAAACCTCTAGCACTTAACAGATCAAACTAAATAGCATAAAGCTATAAGAGGGAAAAATAGTAAAAGCTTTCAAAAAACAGCAATATAGAAATAGTACGAGCTCATTAGAGATGAGAAATGCGTTTTATGATTCTAACTGTAAAGCTGTAATATCATTTTGAAAAGAGACTACATTTATGTATCATAATGTTGAAAACTATTAAATGCTAAACGAAAATACAGTTATTCCAATGATTATTGTTTACTTTTTAGAATCAAATAAGTCCACAAGTAAAATTATTTATAAAACGATCTGTATTATTATTTATATGACTATAATAACATCAATACAGGATATGGTTGCTAATTATCAACTGGACATGGTAAAAACAAAAATAATTTAAAACGAATTCTTTCCACAGGTATTGGGTAACCAAGTCATGAACTAATGTATATTCAACAGAAGTCAGACATGACACCTGACTGCTTGCACTCGTTAGGTACATGAGAGAAACTGAAAATGGAATACTTAAAAAGGTGGCTGTGTTTTAACTTGTTATTTTTTATCAATAAGAGCAATTAATTGACGATTATTTTAATTTATTATATTGTCTGTGAGGTCTTTAAAGTTTTGTTAAATTATGATTAATTTATCCCGTTTATACATGGTACTGTCATGCTACAGATTAATGATGGAATACATCATAAACAGATCAAATAATCTTATATTTGTTAACTTAAATAACTACGAAGATAATTCTTTGTGGATGTATAAGTATTATGCCTAAATTTCACAATACAGATAACACATGACAGTTCCAGCTAGATTTATTATATTAACACAATAATAAGGACGATGTTCCAAAGTAATATAGTGAAAGGCTAATTTAAATATTTCTTACATAATACTAAGGCAAACTGTACTAAACTAGAACTCTTTAAAACACTCTTAATACTTAATAATGGCTGACAATTATAATATTATAAAATACTTTATAATTAAATTCCTACATATTATTATGTATAGTTTAAGAGAGATAAAAAATCTCTTTTCCTATGACAGTTAGTGATTGTCACTTTAATTGAAGTTGAGCTTGATAGATCCTTTCCAAATATATTATAAACAAGCTAAATTCAGGAATCGACCAATTGTTAAAAAAATAGAAATCTAAATTGAGATTATAGGATTAAAGCTTGATATTCATTAAGTCATTTTGGGGTATATATCACATGTATCAAAATTAATAGTTGAGTATATCCTTTTGGTGAACACTGCACGTCATGCAACATATTACAGATTGTTATATAAAAGATCGGCATTCAGTTTATAGGTAAAGGGAGGAAATCCCAAAACTATATGTGGGAAAATAACTAAATTACGGGCTCGACTGAGAGACAGTGAGCCTCTGACTCAGATCAACTGAAATTTCTAGCGCAGTTGACCAAGAAGTTCAGTGGTTATAGGTTTGTAGGCTTTGTTTAAAATCTTTCATAAAAAAAATGTTGCCTTTATTTTCGATGAACTGACACCCACAACTAAACCTGTGGGCTTACTCAGTAGTAACCAGAAAGCATACGTCCATTCAATATCTAAGTTTAATAACCATTGTTTAATGGGGGTATATATATATAGTACATAGTATATATGTAAATAAAAGTACTCATAATTATATTCTGATTACATTCGCAAGTAATATTCTGAGTACATTCGCAAGTAATATTCTGGGTTTTGTGAAGGAAGTCCTTTCCCTTTTATTTACAAGAAATTCTATACAAAATTAATAGGAAAAAAACATAGACAACTAGTTTTAAAAATCATAATAAGCACTTATCAAATATATCTGCCAATTAACTTACTTTTGCACATTATTTTTCAATATTCATTGAACTTTGTCCAACATTAAAAATTGTTTCGGGTTTCCGACAGTGTTGGTTTTGTGATATTGGTGGTTGGTGAGGCACAATATATAACTGTATACGTGAAGGGCATCTTAGTATATTCTGAAATATTCCTTATAATCGTTTCTAAATCTAATAACGGAAACTTATACAAATCAACAATACGACTGTAAAATAAATACTGTGGCCTATAACCTATAATAAATACTGTAACCTATGAATGCTGTATTGAAATGCTTTATATTATAAATTTTTCCTGTTCAAACAATTAGATAGGCACTGTGGTGTTAACACCAATATTGGACCACTAATATTGGCTTAGTGTTTACAAACCATTAGACACCAGTTCATCTGGATTGCTCTCTATACGTAATTAAACACACTAAAAGCTATTGTGTGAAGCTACTTCACTAATAGCTCTGTGTTCAGTTAAGCTATCGTTTGAGCTTAAATACGTCATTTTACAGCTTTATTAGTTGTACAAAATCTGAATTGTCTCTTATATATTCAATATAAAGATATGATGTTATGCATTTTGATAGTTTTAATACAAAAACAATTATTCAAATATTGTTATTTTTGATTATTTTAAGATCTGTAACCGAGTTGTTATAGAACCTGTTACACCAGCATAATTAAAGTATAACCTTTTGGCATACATAGTTAAAGAACAAATCAAAGAAATTATTATATTACAGTTGACGTTAAATGGCGAAAAACAATTATTATAACCATGGTCTTAGAGATATAGTAGTTATCTATAACATTTTAGTTAAGACATTTTATAGTAATTTTATAGAAATTTTTAAATCCAGTATATTTAAAGCAGACTATATGACTCGTATTGTTGTTAATAAACTATTGTTATTGTTAATGTTAGTAAGACATTGTAATACTGCTATGGGCATTAGTTCAATAAAGTTTGTTTACCAACGTAACGTGGAACTGTCTGTAATTGTAAGACATAATGTATTGAATCACCCACCCACCAATGTACGTACGATGTTATTACACATCCATACTCGTTGGATGGTGGTTACTACTATCTCCTTACGTGTATGGGTGGGTCTATCTAGTGCCATGTTCTAGTATGTGCTCCACTTCATTCTAAAGTTTATCAAAACATCAATAGATCTAGCGTCGACCTACACTACTTAGGAAGGTGGTCGTGCAACATGACACAACTGTAGCCACCCTTAAGTTCAAAATATCTATTTCCCTATTTATTAAGGTAAAATTAGAAAATCCTCACCGCAGTAAGCTTAAACCTTTTACAATACAGTTTTTCATAAACGCATGAATCAATATTTATTGATAATTTATAACTACTTTCTGATACATTTATGCAATGAAATTAACGCTTTACAATTTACTTACAATGCCATATTACTGTTTCACTTTCATAAGCCAGTAAATCTAATATCACTGAACATTTAAGCATAATGTTTATTTACCAGGTTTCTAATATAAATCACGTACAAAAAACATTAATAATAATAATTGTATAGAAAGAATCATTTATTTTGTTGAGAACCTGTCCGTCCACCAACCTCCAAATTCATATAGAGCTTCACTCATGGGAGAAGAGCTAAGTCACCAAGGTGACCCGGTAACAGGTTAAGGTGGTATGTATTGAAGGATCCTTGCATGAATAATTCTACTGTCGACATTTACTATATCTTGAAGTATACAGAGGTTCTGACTGAGTATCTTTGGTGATAAGAAACCTGTGATTTGTGCATCTGTCAGGTGTCCCACTGTCATCCTTGTACTACTGTGATGGGTTTTAAGTCCAACGGAATATCATATGAATAGGCAATAAAACATTTAAAACATATTATATGGTTGAAATAATATTGAAAATCTTAACAAGTAGAATAAATAATTTTTAATTGAACTGTAAATACCTCCACTATGTCACTGTATAAAATTAAGTGAACAAAATTATTTATAAATGATTATACACCTTATTTATGTGGCCATCACATAGTTAACGTAGGTGAATCGCCATACACCAGTAACTCTCTGAGTTAACTTCAATTCCGTAATTAGATATAAAGTACAAATGAACATCACAAAACACAATTATAGGAATACTAAAATACTAGTACAAAATGCACAAATATATGAAAAAAACAAGCTCAAAATGATTGTATATTTATGAGGTACGATACAAGTAAAAAAATACACAAAACTATGAAAATACAAGCACGAAAGGCAAAAATATTATAGTGATCAATTTCGGCGAATCACGCTCATCTTTCTCAGACCAGAGCGATTCGCAAAAGAATATGATCTGGTCTGAGGAAGGTGAGCGTGATTCGCCGAAATTGATCACTATAATATTTGTGCGTTTTGTGCTTGTATTGTTATATTTTTGTGAATTTTTTACTTGTATTGTAGTATATTTGTGCATATATTGTAATATATTTGTATTGTGACTATATATTGTGTTCAATTGTACTGTATATGTACAAACATTATGCCAATTAAAAAACTTTTGTTATAGAAATAAACACAAACAGTCAATTTAATCACCTCGTTTTTAGTAAGATTATAATCTGTTTTCCCAATCACCAGAATCATTTTGATAGAAGTTCACTTGAAGTATGTAATTCAATACATAAAGAAAATACTTTATGTATGAGAAGTGTAACGTTTGGGGCATTACTCACGTACCAACAATGGACAATCGTTCTTTATTTAAAGTACATTTAATTATAACTATGATTTATAAAAAAAAAAACTATTTGCATTTTTCTAATACAGTACCCCTATATTCTTATAGGGTTATGGTTATGGATATACGATATGCGAAGGAATGGATTCGTTTGAAACGTTTTTAAACTGAAAATGAAACATCAACTGTCAGATACACGAAACAGTTTACGGTCAGATAAACATGTTTGATTGTCTTTATGAATTACAAACAAACATAACACCATACACCAGTCAATGTCTATCAGCATAGCAGTAATCCAACAAAAACCAGTCATTATCCCTTTGTTTCCATTTAAATAGATGATATTCATGTCTGTAAAGTTGGTTTTAACAAAGCCCTTGTTGTAATGTATTGTTTTTATGTGCAAAAATCACCAGTTTCTTTATTCTGACTGTTACAATCAGAGTTACAGGATTGCTACCACACAGTCATAAAATGTTTTTGTGCAGAAATGGTTTTTATTTATTTTCCCAAAAGACTATTTAGCAATGCAGAGAACCTACTGAACCAGAGTATGGGGGAGAACCAATACACTAAGTTTCTCATTAGTTGGTTTAAATTTGTTCTTACTTCAACTCTGTTTAGCAACGGTATTAAAGTTCTTTTTATTATTATTTTATAACAGTATTGGAACTTATTTACATATATTGTACAATGTATTTTATACAATGAGGTTTTTATACCATTACACAAAATTATTTTTTACATATTATTTTGAGGAAAAGTAGATCTTAGAGATCTTTCCCATATACTAAATCATCCCCATAATCCTTAAGTATCTTCCCTATCCAACACATTTTTATTTTCAATGTTTTAAGCCTATTAACGTCAGGAGTGGTGACTGAAAGACTTCGTTATGTATGTTTTACTGTACAAGATTTGTTATAAGTGGCATTTATGTTTCCAGAAGTGGATAAATACATTTTCAAGCTTCCTTTTCAATATTTGGGAACTAAAATTTTTAATAACAATCCTAATGATATAAAAATTATTACTTCTTTGAGACTCTTTTGCAAAACTCTTTCTAACTGATTACCGACAATTGTAGGTATTGATTTTCTTAAATTCAACTTCATATAACAATCTGAACATAGATAATCTTCCCTCTTCTACGTTATAGTGCTTTTTAAACTTATTAAGTTTATAATTTTATCTTATATAATCCAAAATAGTAATCTATCAAAACAACGTTACCTTAAAGCACGTGCTTCAGGTTAGCAGATAATTAATCATAATTGTGTCTATATATTTCGTTTTACAGTAAAGATTGTTTAGTTTTACGATCAAGAAAGCTAGACTCAATGTTCATTTAATTTTTCGTTAAATTAAGTACTCTACATTACTAGCACTAGTGTCAACTCAATACCAATTTTCTTAATTTTTTAACATTTTTGTTTTTTTAAGTAAATATATATATATATATATATAAGGCAAAGCCCTCACTGACTGGCTCACTCACTCATCACTAATTCTCCAACTTCCCATGTAGGTAGAGAGCTGACATTTTGTGCACTGTGTCTTTAGGTCTTAAATAGGACAACTAAAGTATTGTAAGGTACTCATAAGGGGGTAGAAACCGGCCTTAAAGATTGTTCTATAATGATAATATTTGGTTGATTTTAGTAAATTAATAACAGCTCTTTTGTAAATAAATAAACATGTTTATTTAGAATGTTTGATATTGTACTATTGATCCCACATAACACAACTTCTCTGTGATTAATGCATTTGTAGCATTATACTATGAGTTTTATCTTCAGCTGTTAAACAAGAACAAATAAACTAAACAAGTTTGAAAAAGGCTAAGTAATACCCTAGGGTATTATTTATACTAATAAACAGTAGTAACGCAGGTAGTGTGAGAGATACTGTAATAGTATATTTCATAACAAGAGTGGAAAGTGGGGTTTTGCATGTTCGAGACCATATGTTTGAAGTGCGAGACTTGTCGAGCACTTCGAATGGTTGAGAACATACAAAACACTTTCACTCGAGTTTTGAACGATACTTTTCACTACACTACGGAATAAAAACTCATTGTTGGAATGTTAACTGTTTATTAAATTAGAAACATGTTTTAAAAACAGGTGTTGTTGACTGTGGAAAATTTTCGGTTGTAAACAATGTTACTTTCGGTAGTAAACAATAGACAACTGTTGAAAATATGATGTTTCGCAGGTTGTAAACACATAACGAAAACAGCTGAACTCATAGTAGTGTAGTGAAAATAAATTTAATATTGTGATTTTACGTTATACAGTTAATCTGTTTATTTACGAGTGCAGCGAGCGTCGGGGTTGGAACGCGAAGCGTGCAGGGGTGTCCCCTAGTTTATAATAAACTTTTGAAGTTATGTGTACTGATTAAAATCATAATATTTAGTTAATTTCCTCTCTTATGTATAATTGAGTAAAATTAATTAAAATAACCTAGAGCAAGTAAAATTTATTAGCAAGACTGATCAATAAAAGAAAGATAATTTTCTCAATGAAGAGTACTATTTTAAGAACTAAGGGAAAACGAGTTATAAAAATAGAGTAAACAAAATAGGCTATATGAATTTTTTACGGATGTTGTATTTAACATTTTTTGTAAGCATTTTTGAACAAATCCATCTGTGAAAAAGCCAAGAGGCTTTTTTTGCAACTTTATCTGTTTTAATGTAGGTTACATCCAAACTCAGACTATCTACATTAATATATCCATGTCGAAAAGTACTAATGGGATAGTTTAGAAAATATTTCATGTTAAGGGTTTGAATAAAACCTTTGACGTAAAATATGCTAACATAAACATTACGTTAAACACTTTTAAGCAAAATGTTTGAATAAAATGTACATTGTGAGCATGAAATTTGTAATGTTTTTATTTTATTACAGCTAACATATTGGTGAACTATTGAATTCACATATAAATAGTATTTCATTTTTCAAGTCTTATTACGAATAAATTTAAATGCGAATTTTAATTATGCTAGAGAGTCAAATACGTCAGTTAATTGTGAGGAATTTAATATTAGTATAAAAATAATATATCTAATATTAGTATAAAAATAATTGTTTGATTAATGAATGACTATATTTTTCAGTTTGTTTCCAGTTATTTTATTGTGAAAGTAAAATATTATTTAAATATATCGTAAAAAATAAGTGATAGTTTAGTTAACAGAATGATTTTACAATGATGTCCTATCAGTATACTGTATATAGTATTTATTTATCAAATAACGGAACACGTAAATATTTGTGTTATTTGTTCAAACTTTCTTAAAAAACTTAAAGTGTTGAATTTTGTTTCTGTATGGTACTAGTTGATACCCGTGCTTGTCCAAAAAGCTTTCCTGTTACCATCCGGCTTGTTCGTAGCATACCTCAGTGCAGCATCTCTTCGTTGTCTTTTACGTGAAATAATGATTGCATTTAAAAATAAATGTTCTACTAATAAAATTCAATACACAATGATATATGTCAGTTTGTCTCAGACACTTTTTTGAATTTCCGATCTCATTCAATAAAAACTATATTTTAGAATAAAACTTAAAAAATTAATTTAAAATTATATATATTTGTTTATTTATTGTTGTTTATGATATGTATAAATCAATATTTCTAAAAGCTGACTTTTTAAATTGGTCACGTTACAAGTGTCACTATTGTTCGTATTTACTGACGCAGACTCATCAGGACTCTCAAGAATTGTGAAAAGAATCGGTTGAGTAAACAAGACTAACAACAGCTGAGGGGCAATTAGATCGTTCTGTTGGCAGGACTGAACTTGCTTAGGGATTTATGTTTTCCCTTCAGATAGGGGCACGTTATAATTGCTGTTTTAAGATATAAAAGTTTACAATGTTGAGGTATTATTTAATAGATCATAATTATTTAAATAAAGTATAAGATTTGTATATAAAACGTAGATAGATCTCGACTACTTACTTAAACGTAATCCAAAATCTGTTTGATATGATTGAGATACATTCTTTATTATTATTTTATTTTATTTTGTATCACTTGTATGTCTTAATGATTGATGACCTTTAAATTATTATTTATTATTTTGAGTTTTTATAGTAAAACACCAGACTGAACTAACCAGAGACTGAAACTTTAAATTCTAGTCTAAAATTACGCTTGTGGCAAAATGTTTAAATATTTAATCCTGTTTTAGGTGTAACTGCATATATCTCTTAAACAATATAATTAAAATATAATACATGATAATTAGTACTACTGGTAACAAGATCTTTTAATATACTTCACTGAAAATAACTTAATTAAAGTTAAAAGCTAATTGAATACTGATGAGCTTTTTCAATTGATTTAATAATGAAAATCTTCATTTGTGTTTAATTTAATCCAATATTTGTTTATAATTGATAAAATATATGCAGTTAGAGAATGATTAATTACTATATTATATTCATTTATGTGTGGAAAAATTTAGTACAGTAAATAGTTATTTTACTCCGAAATGATACTAAATTATGCAAGGTGATATTATAATAATATATATAATATTCTAGTATTAAATTAGTAAAATGTCTAGTAATAGTTTAAAATTGGTAAAATTATCATTTATATCGAGTCAGTCAAGAGATGAGGTACAATCTTATTACGCAACTTTAGTGTTTTATATTTATAAACGACTAAGATGTATCTTTAATTGTAAAATATTACGGTTTAAAACAAGTATCGATTTTTAAGAACCTTCACTATTTCTGACAAAAGGATAATATATTTTTAATCCATATGCTATTTACATGAAACGCCTCTCTCACAGTCAGTGGACACAGCGATCTCCAGATATATCGGAAATTACTGTTGGATAGATCCTCAACAAAACGTATTGAAAGCGTTGATTTTTTATATAAGCTAAACTAAGTAGCAGTTAGTATCTATACATGGCCCAATAATAGGCTTTGATATGTTTTTTTTTTTTTTTTTTTTTTGGAATGATTATTATACTGAAAGAAAATCATCATTATAAATAATATCATGAGAGTGATTATGGATCATATCTTTCCTGTTGTTTGAAAGTTATTTATTAGCATTGGATTGTTCATGATATGTAGATTTCCAATGCTTTAACACTCAAAGCATTGGAAATCTACAAATATTTTCTTTCCTTTTTAACTTTTACCACAGAGAATAAAGGAACCGAGGTAGCGTTACTACATCCACAGTAAACACCTCAGTAGCAGTTACTGCAATATGTGTTAATAATTACTAATTTGATCTTTCATGGTTTGGAGGACTCAATATTCAATACACTACAGCCTATTTCCAACACTCTGACAGGTTCAACTACAAACCCTACTCTTCCTTGACACACTGGTGAGTTGACCTACTGAGTGTCGATACACCGTACTCAGTCGGCAGACTCAAGAGCCTCGCTTCAAAGCCGGCAGCTGGCGTCTTCTATTTAGGTAATAATTGCTGTCAACGTTTTGTAAAGTGGCGTGTCAAGTAATACAAGCAAAAACCAAACTGATGTATTTTCGATTCATGGTAATGAGTGATTTGGTCAGCGTAGATTTGCATGACTATGCTGCAGGATTATTTTATTACTTTGTTAAAATTAATATTTATGTATGTTTATATTATTAGTTCATCACTCAAAATATAATGGTACGTTAGTATTTTACATTTAACCAAAGCGTATTACAATATTGTTTTAAATTAATTGAATGTTGCATTTTTAGTGTTTATAACAATGATGAATAAAATCAATGTGGTACACATAAGTTATCTATTAGGCTTTCAGAGGTGACACTGATTTGAAAAAACAAAAGGTGACACAAGGAGTTTTTCTCTAGGTTATGACATTTTTTTAAAGGCCGACCTCCTTCTTAATCTTACTCTGCCCATCCATCGTAGACTGAAACACCATTACTAAAACTTAATTAGAAGTAAAAAACCATCATGTTTTATGTATTTACGAACTATAAACATAAATTTATATACAAATACATATACTTTTTAATATATTTTTTATCAGCATAAAATCGAATAAAAATACAAAAGGAGAAACTGCATGTTTAGATTATGATTAAAATTTGTACATATGATTAGTTTGACATTGAATGAAATATTATTGAAGTTATAATTCCATAAAATATAAATTGATAGTAATAAAATGTTTTGTATATAATTATTATGAGCTTATATGGAAATAAAATAAAAAAAATAATAATACAAAAAATTATGTTCATCGTCATCACTAGCTGCGTTTTGTTCAGTTTCATATTCATTTGGAAACAGCCGTCTCACACAATCAGAAGTTCGTTTTCCATATCTGTCATCTTCTCTTTCGACACTGTTTATTGCATTTCCTATTTATCCTCCATATCTGTTTATCCTCCTTTCCTCATCAGAATCCATTGTATAAATACAATGGATTTATACAATGGATAAATTAGAAAATATAACTTAATCTACCACGAAAGGGCCTAGCATAGTCACACAAAACAACTATTTACAATATTTACATAAAAAACTAGCATAAAAGACACTGGGAAAATGAAAAACAAATTATGACACAAGGAGTAATTGTTCGTGATTACAAAACTCGAGTGGTGACACACGGCCTGGTGCTCCGTGCCACTACAGAACACGTTAGCAGACTGCAAAAATAAATCCAGAAACTGAATTAGTGACGGGGACGTGTTCCTAGAAAGAGGCTCGTTAAATACACGGGAGTTGGTGCTACTGACATCAGTACAACTATCATATTTTTACAAATTAAGCGGCACCCGGAAGAATAGGCCGTGATGTCACCTCTGGAAGGTTAGTTGATTTGGTCTTCTCAGCAAATACTAAATTCACTTGAAAATTAGAGGAAATCCAAGCATCCTTAAAAACATCCCTTTTGGACGAAATTAAACAAAGGGCCAGCCTGAGTGGTGTTAATGCTACGTCATATATTCTCAAGTAACAAATACTAAAGTAGAATTAAAACCAGAAGCGGATTGCCGAGAAGAGTCTCGGAACGAGGGGGAGGAGGGGACGAAGGCGCGCCACCGCCCTTAGCCAATAACAATCGGGCAGTTCACTCCAACAGATACAGTGTTGCCGTAACTCATTCTCCCATGTTTATATTCGCCGTGCTACTACACTACGCCTACCACCTACTCCGTCCCGAACGAGCCGATGTGGCAACACTGTCACCGAACGTTGTCGAGAATCTCCGACCGTCCCCGAAGACAGTACCTCTACGCAGGCTGTCCAATCCGCTTCTGGTTTTAATTCTACTTTAACATGGAATTGGGAGCTTAACACCATAAAATACTTTCTAATCAATCCTTCTCCCCCTACTCTACAAAAATATCACTTATGACAAAATGAAATAGATACCACTTTCTTCCACGTAAGCGCCCGGCACCTTGGAATATCATGCTGGAACCTTTTACATCCCTCAGTAGTTGTTCCAACCATAGAATTATGAACCATTCTTTAATACCTTGATTGTGATAAGTTATTACTTTATTCAGTA
This sequence comes from Stictocephala bisonia, assembly GCA_035578905.1. NCBI lineage: Eukaryota > Metazoa > Arthropoda > Insecta > Hemiptera > Membracidae > Stictocephala > Stictocephala bisonia. The sequence goes on from JAQJVL010000047.1 coordinate 1,406,345, forward strand.
TACTATTTTGTTACTATATTACGAATTTATAAGAAGTAAATAATAAATACAGTTTTTATCAGCTGTTTGAAATGAGTTATTAAATTAAAACAAATGTTAATATTACAGAAAAAAGGAAACGTCGAAAGGCTGTTTGTACCACTCAGAGGGTACGTAGTTTTGCATTATACAATATATCTGAATGTAGAAACCAGGTTTGTTTGCCGTAATTATTCTTTATTTCCGACCAACATAATCTTATAATAATACATCATTATAAAGGTTATAATAATGAAAATTTATGTAGAATTAAACATTTTTAACAACACACTTAAGCTGTGATACAAAGTATATAAGTATATCTCTAGATACATGCTATTTTTATTCAAACTACTAACGATTATTTTCATTGCTCATTCACTTTAAATTATATTATAATTACATTTGAATTACTATTAGATATTGTACTGGTAGTTTCAATGATGTTAAACAAATTTCATTGGCAAAGCTTTAAGTCAACTAAATTTTAAATCGTTTAAAATTTACAATATCATTCTAGGAACTATAATTTTAAGTGCAACCCACAAGTGGATTTAATGGAATCAGTCAAGTGAGTTTCCATGTATTGCATCTTTCCTTAATTGTGTAGTGAAAGAACTGAAGAAGAAAGTAGCTTAATTAAAATAGATCAATATATAATTGATCTTTTTTAATTATATATTCATATATAATTTATATATTCAATCAAATAAATGATAACTAAAGGCCTACATTTTATTGAAGCTATTATAGACTTAGATTTAAATAATTACCAGAAAAAAACCTGAATTTAGATTCTTAAAAAATCTTGTATACATATTTAGAAGTAAACAAAAAATATTTGATTAAAAACAGGCTAAATTATGATAGATAAAATATATTTTGGAGGGTTCCAACGTAAACTATTATCCACTTTCACACTGTTGAGTTTAATTTGGCTCTGCTGACCAACTGAGTGCCGACAGGCCTACACCACAGGCCTTGTAACGAAAACCACAACTCCTGCACTCTGACGGGTTCCGCCAAAGCTCTGTTATCTTTGGTCACATTGGTGAGTTAAGTATGGCTAAGTTGACCCACTGAGTGTTCTATACCACAGCGCTTGAAACGAGAAACTAATCTCATACACTCGGACTTATTATACCACAAACCCTATTATCTTTTGACAAATCGGTGAGTTTAATTTGTTGCTGGTGTCATTCATGCTGAATTTACATTTACTTTATGGGTTAGTATGTGAATAAAAAAGGCGTATTTAGTAACAAAATATTAAGAATTGATACAATATTTTAAAATGTTTTGAAATTGATATGTCGTAACACGTGATCATGAGATAATAAAACAATATAATAGCATAGTTCAATGTAACTAGCCTAATTTAAGTGTTGAGGTAACGAGCACTTACTTTATAAAACAAACATTAACTTAGCTTAAAACAGATTCGATCTCTTAAAGTAAATTAATAATAATAATAGTAATAAAATAACATATTGAATCTCTGTACAACTGAATATGATCTTTCGAGATTGAAAAAGATTTTATTTTGTAAATGTTTCGAAGATTGCTAAGTGTTATCTTTGCATTTATAAACATTTAAGCAATCAATGCTAATAATATCAAATATAATAATCATTTTATAATGAGTTTTAAGCTACATATATACTTACATCCTTAAAATGAGAATATTTGCTAGTCTCGTAAATTATTAAGCTCGAACAGTTGTAATTTGGAGTATTTTTAAACGGTAAATTTAAAACACTGTTTAGTAATATATCGTAAATTTTATGTTATCACAAAAAAAGTTTTCTATCAAAATAATTATCCTCGTTCGTTCATGAGTAAAATATATCATCATTATAGGTTAAAAAAATATATTGATGTAAGACGATTGGGTTATTCGAAATCATATTAAAAACTGTTTTTAGACAAATAAGTTTAATCATTACTTTAAAATAATGAAAAATCATATAGTCAAGAGATAACACAAACAAGAACAAAATATTCATATGCATAACTATAATTGGTCGGTAGCGTAGTTGGTTCAATCCCAGCTTCATGTGCTAAAGGTTCTCAGTTCGATCCCAATCAGAGTCAATACATTTTGAGAAGGATGAGCTGATAATCACCGGCTGTTCATTTGTCATTGGGCTATTAATTAATGACACTTTCTAAGGAATAAGTCGGCCTTAGTTTGTAACAATGCCTACATTCGCTCATCTACACTCATCACACTCACTCGAAATCCATATTCGCCCATATCTTGACGATCGGCGTCTTACGAATAAATAAAATAAAAAATAAAATAAATGGTGATTTTAATGTTAAATGTCTATAGGTTTCTTAATAGAACAATATGAGGTAATTTCTCACTGGAAATTAAGTCTTCCTAGTATAATTTGGTAGTGGTTATAGAGCTGATTTCATGAACCTCATTTACAAATAAGTGTTCATATATATATAAATACAAATAAGTGTGTATTTATAAATATATGGCTTAAACTTTGATATATAGTGTTGGATGTGTTTTGAACTATCTTGTCCTATTATTGCTATCTGATTCATTTGATTACATATTAAAGTAAGTGTATTTAACATTAAGGTACAATAATAACACCCACAAATTTACAAAGTAATAATATTTATTTTTATTATAATAATTGAATAATATTCAATTTTAACAAAGGAAACATGTGTTTGTTCATACAAATAATTGTTTCTGTTAATAGCATAGTCAAAAAGTATATTTTCTCTATACTGCATGTTTAGAAAAAAAATTATATATGCATATATATATATATATATATATATAATATGTAATAAGTATGTATATATATATATCAACGTTATATATATACTTTTGACGATAGTGAGAAAACACGTATACTTTTTACTAAACCACCTCAATTTCTCTGTCAATGACTGGCTGAATGGAAATCTTACTTTGTTATATATTTAATGAGTTGATTGATATATAACTAAAATGAAAATATAGGATGTTTATTGATTGATGTTACTTATTCATCAATTGGAATTTTTTGGTTTCGCAGAAAATAGTCAAAAATAAATTCCCAGTTCATTTGGATCACTTGGAATGTGTTTTGTCAAATGAGCCATCTTTTTTAGGAATAATTAAGCCTTTACATGTAATATTTGTTAAATTAATTATGTTCAGCGTTTTGTTTTTACAATTTTAATTTAAAACCCCTTTTCATAATATTTTTTCTCTACAAAGCACGTAATATCCAAGACATTACATAACAGGGTGAAATAACAGCCTTAGGTCTCAAAATTTAAGCCATTAAATGCCAAATTTTTACTTTTTATAAAATATCTATCAATATCGGTATTTTGTGTAAAAATAAACTAGAAATGAGGTTTATAAGTTAGTTATTCAATATAACAATTTTACATATAACAAACAAATGGTGTCCTATAAATGTGATATTGGTACTGCATAGTATCTTTCTATTGCACGTCTAGTGTTCTATAACTATGACAGATAAATAACTAAGTGTCTGACTTAAATTTAATAATAAAAATGTAATAATATAAAAGTACAATTTAATAAAACACAATAAATGAATGGCCTGAAACATATGGTCATTTAGAATGGTAAGGTCTCTTGCAAAGGATAACATTTCCCTTTTTTCAAGGTGATTTTGAAGTGCAATTTTTCATTTGGCATCTTCTTTTATGTCCCTTGTATGTGAGAGATGATATTTCCTGTAAAATCTTATGCCATCAAAGGGTGCTGCCTCTTGTTGACTTCGGGGACTGATTGAAGGTCGTCCGATGGGCTGACGTACACTGCTTGACTTCAGAGAGGTAACAAATATTGCACGCCTGAAGTCTAGAAGAGAGACAGGATTTTCTGAAGTTAGCTTGTGCATTATCCAGGCATGCACTACAGCCCATTTCTTTCCTTTAATACAGGCCCGTACCATTTCTTTCCTTTAATATTTATACAATATTTAGATGATAACAAGTCATGAACGTAAACATCGCCCATAAAAGTACTAGGCCTATAGCTTTTAATAGTTTTAGGAACTGGAAAAGGTACTTTTTTCTTTTCTTCTTTACTGTACCTATTAGTACTGCTCAAAGGTTGCATACTATCGAAGTTAGCTGCTACTGTCACGCTATTATTACGTGTGACCACCTCACCAACATTACCCCATTATTTTTTATACTCTTCCGTCATATTTACGATAAAACTACACAAGTATCAGAAAAATACAAACATAAATAATACAGTCGATGACAGAGTAAGTATAATGCTCGACTAAAACAAAGTGTTGGCGTAAGACTGACATTGGAGGAGTTTCAGGTTGTAACTTATTTCCTGTGGTTGCCACTATAGAGAAATATTGAGACACTGTTCCTTCACACTGTCATATTTATAGGACAGCTATAAATAGATGCTTCTGAGGCCTAAGTCCTATTTTTTTTTTTAGTGATTTAAATTTTATTGCACTCTTGAATATTTAGTAAATTAATTTAAATGTCTATGTCAAAATTGATATTTTCTCTGTAAACTGCAGCATTATTCAGCTGACTTATCTGCTAAATGGTTATCATTATGACATACCATTTAAGATAATCTGTTTATTATTTAGTCAAGTACAAACTATTGTATGCACAGTTTTACGTATTGTATCTTCTATTTAATGCGGCTTAAAAATGTAAAATATGCTTATTTTCTGATTTATATAAAGCTGAATAACTATATCATATTCTTAATGCGTACTATTACAAAAACATGCGTCATAAAAAATAAATCATAAAGTAGATTTAAAATTGTGTATAGTTTTATTTTAACACTTGTTTAATAACACTAAATTATTAATATGACTTTGTACATTTAAAAAATGTGTTTAAAAAAATGTATATGTGTCTTAAAAATATGACAGTGGAAGATAATGGGTATAAAATCCTTGATAATTTCAAATGCATTATGAAATAACAGAATTATGTTAAATAAATATTGCCACATTTTTTATATATAATATTAATTTTAAAGTTTTTTAAGCATATATTTCGTTGTTCTAGATACTGTAACTACTGGCTCATCTCAAACCATATTGAGACATAGCTATAATGAAATGCCCGTGAATGGTACGGATATGGCCACTAATTATACATCAATTATTTATGGAACATGTAGTAACTATTGAAATAATAATCACATATTCTAGTGTAACACTTAAAATGTATTTCCCAAACTAGATACTGTTGTATATGACTTCATATGTTAACACAAACTCTCCCCAACAACTGGCGCCAAATTTATGTTTTACAATTAGTGTTCCAAGTTTAAAAAAGTTTCCGAATACAGAAGACAAAATCCAACGAAAACTTTTGAATTCTGACTAAGCTTATAAATTATTAATATTTTATATGTGAAAACATCTCTAAAAAATTATAATCATACCTTTATAATTATCTTCCTCTCAACACACTATTTTTTCAACTATATCTAGTAATACATATATTTTATTACTTGTATGAACGTAGGTAAAGAAAGCTTTACTCTCTAAAATTACTTTTGTATTATTTATAGTCAACGTAAATAAGTGTTTATCTATTAAATAAATAATCCGATTCGAGAGTGGCTTGCTACTTAAATGCTGCAGTTCATTCAAATGTATATGAAACAGGGCCGGATTTCGAGTCTGTGGGCCCCTAGGCTCAGTTTGTGGTGCAGGCCCTTCCGGGGGGTCTAGAATACCCCCCTGCAAAGCGGGGGGTCCGGGGGCCCCCCCGGAAAATGGTGTAAAAATTAACTTCAAAATGGTGTTTTAAAGGCCTTTTTTGAGCTTAAATATTTTCATTTAAAATTAAAAAATACCTATTTTTTACTATAAAATATTGATAAAACCAAGTATTCAGTGCAAATGTTGAGGATTAAAATCAAATACAAATCGAAGAAACTGTTTAAAATATTAAAAATTATTTATTGAACATGTTTATATGAAATACACGTTGAGATTGGAAAATATTTAAAAGCAAATTACATTATAGCTACCGTACTTAGAAATACTAAAATTAACTAGCTACTACTGATTGGTTTTCTCCTTAATTTTAAATTTATAAAGGTACTAATTACATCATCGTAGTTAACTTGCTGCAAGATATCATTTTCAATACTTAACAAAGATAGAAAGTTTAGTCGATCTTCTGTCATAGATGTTCTGAGTCTGTTCTTTATTAGTTTTAATTTTGAGAATGATCGTTCAGCTGAACAATTGGTTACCATCAAAGACAGGTACATCCTTAATGTAACCTCTACATTGGGCAGGCAATCCTTGAGATTATTGTCTAGCAAAATTTTGTACAACCATCTCTCCTTACTCAAGATTTTTTTATTTTTTTCGTATTCATCAATATACTGTTCAGAAAAAGTCTTAAACTGCACCAGTTCATTTCCAAATCATCTTCAAGATCGTTCTTATATATGTCCACTAGTTTCTTACTTGCTACCTGCACTTCTTCCAAAGAAATTTCATGCAACTTGCTGAGAAACCCAAAACGAGCATCAACTTGTCGATACGCTTGCAGCCTCTTGTGTAATGCCCGTTCTAGTTCGTTAATGATAGGAATGAAACTTTCTATTCCAAACCTATTTGAAGGTGACAAATCAACCTCTGGGGCTTGGGCACTGTCTAGGGTGGCTAACCTTACATTTGTTTTGCGCATACGCTTTTCCTCATATTTTTCACCACCAACTTCACCTTTAGCCAAGTCTGAGGCTCTCTCTTCGTACTCCTCATAAATATCTCGCTTACTTTCTATTAGACTTTTAAGGGATGAAAGTAACGACGCAGCTGTGTTTATGTCAAGCCTTGGATTTTGAAGAGTTTCGCTTGTCTTGCTTACTTGACCCAAGATATCATTCCAAAACACAGTATAAAGTTTTGTTTCCAATTTTTTCATTTTTTTGAACAAGCCCAAAGCTTGTACTCTAGCTTTACCTGGCTGTTCTTGGTCGTCTGATATACAAAACAGTGTGTTTTGTATCTCTGTGTAGCCATGCAAAAGAGCTTTCGTGGCATCAGCTCTGCATGACCACCGTGTTGTCGTAGTTCCTTTCGGCACAAGGAAGGGATTTTCCCTCGCAGTTTCTGCTTTTTGTAAGCAGTCTGTCAAAGTCTTATAACGACTGGTAGAAGAAGTGAAAAATACAAACAGCTCTTCTAAAAAATCAAAAAAACTAACAGCGCTGAGGCAACAGCCAGCTGCAGCTTGTACAACTAGATTCAGTGAGTGACCTGCACACGGTACCCACAGAGCAAGGTCGTTTTCTTGCTGTACTAAAGCTTGCAGGCCGTTGTATTTTCCACTCATCGAACTAGCATTGTCATAGGATTGTCCACGACAGTTCTTGATGTCTAAGCCATTCTCTTCCAAAAACGTGATCAAGCTTTGAAACATGTCTTTAGCTTTATGACCCTGGTTTGGCATAAAAGTTAAAAATCTTTCTACAGGTGTGGATTCCTCTAAATAACTAAAAACCAAAGAAAGCTGGTCAATGTTTCCTTCGTCAGCAGTTGAGTCTAGAGAAATGGAGTAGTACTTTGACTGCTTAATTCGGGAGATAATTTCACTAAAAACTCTTTTACCAATTATTTGCAAAACTTTGCTGGAACTGGTTTGCAAAAAAGGGTTTTTGCTGGAACTTCTTCACTTTTTTTTCTCTTGTTCTTTTGCAAGTATTCTTTTTTGACAACCACTTAGGAAGTGCTCTTTAGTTTTATGTCGATTACTGTGTGTTTTGTGGCGATCCATAATATTTTTCTAAAATAAAAACAACCATTTCACAAATTTGGACAAAAATACCTTTATCTTGAGCCTAGAATAGAATAGGTTATAGAACGTACTTTCAACCATAAAATATAAGTAGAGTTATATGAATGAAAAGGACATTTTATACAATTCAAGAAAATCCCCGGGGCCAATTTTTTAGCAGCCAATCCTGGACATGTACGGGATACCCGGACGTATGGCAACCCTAATGCAATATTTTATTTTAGCAGAAATGTACGTCTATAACTCAAAATATAACACTTACCTTTTTTTAACCAAAAGTGCAAATTCATCAGATCATAAGTTATTCACCGTTGAAAGAACACTAGAATCAATAACACTTGTTGAAGTCCAACTTATTTCACTAAATTATCGAAATCAGATTAAAATTACCCGTGCATGTCTATATAGTATTTACTAACAAGATAGAGCAGAATAACGTCAAACAATGAGAAGCAGACCAGTTACTGGAACAGTCTAATGCAAAGGTACCTGCTTTGTTTGCTATGGACGATACGGCACGGGGAATGAAACTAAGCGTTCAAGTATCAACATGCATCTAGACAGTGACAAGTGGCGGGCGCAGCCACCCCACCCCCCACCAGACGCTCAACACAACACCACTCGCTCGAGCTCTGCTCCGACTCATCACGCCCGACTCGCTGCCCGGCCGGAGCGGCGATCTGTTCGAGCATTTCGCCTTTATAGCATTGACGTATTTTAGCCTTAAGTCTGCCTCTGTCAACGCAGCTGTGTCTATGCAATGATTTTATTAGATTAAACAATGTGGTCAGAATACATGACCACAGTTTGTGTAGCCATTTGATTTTAGTATGCAGTTCTTTAAAATTATATTTTTTTGTGCGGTCTCATGTGGTGCGGGCCCCAATGTGGTGCGGGCCCCTAGGCGCGCGCCTAGTTTGCCTGTACCTAAATCCGGCCCTGATATGAAAAAAACTAATATTTCCTGTGTAAAATGCAGAACTATTTAGCTGACTTATCTGTTAATGTTTATCATTTTAACAGACTGTTTAAGATAATTGGTTGATTATTTAGTCAAGTAAAACACTATTGTATGTACAGTTTTATGCTGCTTATAAATGTAAAATATGCCAACCCTCTGACATGTAAAGCTGCATAACTATATAATATCTTACTAATAAAAACTTGCCTTTAAAATAAAAAAAAAAAAAAAATGAATACAAAAATTTTAAAAAATAAAGACACAAATGTAAAGAATATGTTATTGAGCGTTTCATAGAAGGGACACTCTGAGCCGGCGTGGTAGGTAATGACCTACCACGCCGGCTCAACAATACCACTGTATGTGTATGGGTGAGAGGGTGGGTTAATACCACTGTACGTGTATGGATGGGCGGGTGGGTCAATACCACTGTACGTGTATGGGTGAGAGGGTGGGTTAATACCACTGTATGTGTATGGGTGAGAGGGTGGGTCAAGCCCACTGTACGTGTATGGGTGGGAGGGTGGGTTAATACCACTGTACGTGTATGGGTGAGAGGGTGGGTCAAGCCCACTGTACGTGTATGGGTGGGAGGGTGGGTTAATACCACTGTACGTGTATGGGTGGGCAGGTGAGTCAATGCCACTGTACATATTTTAATGAAGAAAACTTGATTATTTTCATTTAAAGCTAACGCATGATTTCTAGACGAAATGTCTTGAAAATCACGTATCAGTACACAAACTTAAGACAATCAATGAATACTGGCCGTTAAGTACCGAATTCAAAACGACTTTCCCATTGTATGTGTATGGGTGGGCGGGTGGGTCAACACCACTGTATGTGTATGCGTGGGCCGGTGGGTCAGTACCACTCTATGTGTAAGGGTGGGCGGGTGGGTTTTTTGTCTAAGGTCTTTTTGCGTAAAATATTTATTTCCGCAGAGGATAACACTCTTTTCTTACGATTTCCTTTCAACGTTTGCGATGGGAATAGATATGATATAATACTTTCATATTTCACTGATCTATTTCTATGTACAGACGAGTCTTTGGAATATCCTTTTCTATGGGCATTCGTATTTTCCAATATCGTTTTAAACAAATTCAGATCTTTTTTAGTATATTTTACTGGTTTATTATAACTCACTAATGAGTTAAGTCTGTAACGTCCAAGGTTCGAATCCCAACTGAGCTGACGGTTACTGAATAGAGACCTCGCACAGGTCTGCAACCCATTCAATATATAGTGAGTGAAGTGTGATAAAAACTAATAATTCTTTTCATTAATGATTGTTTATAAATCAAAATTTGTAATGTTAACACAAATTTCACTAAGTAAAATAATTTTCATGTACTCTAAACTAAATTATTTATTAGACATATTATAATGAATTTTTATGTTGGAAAAACTGCTTGTACTATGTCTCTTTCTACTAAAGCCTTCATTACCTCTTTGATTCATAACCTGCCTCGACATGGATTCCTTTCATCTAAAGTAAATTTTCCCAGCCTTTGATTCACATTTAGTGTCGGCCAACCAATGTAATATTCTTTCTTAACCGTAATAGCCTCGAGACTAGTTTAGCTATGCTTGTTTCTAAGAAAAGGTATTTGAACCAACACTTTTTAAAATATAGTTTTAAAAAACTTTAACTTGGGAAAAAATATTTGTAGCCCAAAAGAAAATGATAAGAGTCATGATGGGTATGGACCCAAGAGAATCTTGCAGAAGAATAATTAAAGAACTTGGTATTCTTACATTCCCAGGATTTTATTTGTTGGAAGTAGTAAAAAATGTACATGAAAATATATATTCTTACCAACAAAATAATGTGAACCACGACCATAATACTAGAAGTAAAAATAAATTACGTGCTCCCAAACATAGATTAAGAAAATATGAAAATAGTCCATTATGTAGCGGAATACAAATTTATAATAAAATACCACCGAAATACAAAAGCTTGCGGAATGCCAATCAGCGCTACAGAAAGTTCAAGCAGTTTCTAGTTGACCGAAGCTATTACTCCGTCTCCGAATTTCTGCAGGACGAGATCGTTATATGTTAGATACACTGAAAAATAATTGATTAAGTATGTTATTTCGTATAAATTATTGATTAGTTGGTGATTTAACCTCTTTGTTTTGTTATTTCTTCATTTTTAATTCTTTAGGTTAGTAGTTTTGTAACAATTGACGAGTCACCAGTTAATAGCAGATTATTTGTTTAACACTAATGTAATTTTCTGTGACAATAAACCATTTCATTTTATGACGTTATTAAAAATGTTTAAATACTGTGCCTGGTTTAAATACCTTTGACTTACTTTAGTGAAACTTGTCCTTTAAAAATTGTATAGAACCTTTGTCATCTTTTCCAAAATATACAACTCATTTCACAAATAAACTTCGTCATAATGCGTAGTCCTAATGGTAATTGTTAATCGTACTTCGTAGGTAACGTTCCCATCAATTTATATCTTAAACTGCGTAACATTTGTTCATAACCACCTTTACCTTTTCAAACCAAATAGTCCCCAACATTGTCACAATCTTCGTCACACCAATATAATTAAAATTCCTGCCCATAAAACAAGTTTTTTTGAAAATAATTCATTAATCAGTGGCAATTAACTTTATAATGCTCTCCCAGCCTCTATGAAAGTAAAAACAAGGCCGCATTTTGAGAGGGAGGTTAAGAGGTTTTTGATGCAGCGGGCCTATTACAGTGTCAGGGATTTTGTTGAGTGTGCTGATCAGACTGGTTTAAGCTAAGGTGAATGGCCACTCGTATAAGCTGTACTTTATTTTAGAAGTAACACAAGTTTAGTGTTATTTTAACTATTCTGACTATATTAATGTTACCGTATTAAATTGATTTAGATTATTTTTAATCATTGACATTTATTGTTGACGCTATTTTGCAGTGTTATTCTGTTGTCAATAAAGAATTTCTGAGTTCTGAGTTGGTGTAATTAAAAAAAATTGTTTGAACTAACTTATAATACAACTAATAAATCCCAACTAATAATTATATTCTACATTATTTTATCTATTACTATATTATATTGAAGTAAAAAATAAAATTAATGTAACAATCGAAATTGAAAAATGTGATACACTTGATAAGTTTGTGCATTTTCTGTTTATAGAAAGTTCCCACATATATTTTTTGAATATAAAATAAATGTATGATACTGCTCAAAATAAAATCTAACATATTTTTTAATATGATGTTAAACTTATATAGTAAATATTAAAAAGTGTATAAATCAATGAGAAAGTGTATCTTCTTATTGATAACTAAAATGACATATTTATTTATAAATGTTCATGTATTTAATAATCGATGTTCCAGTTTAATTTTTCAGAGATCAAATCGCATCTGTTCCAAATATATCCTTTGAAAATGTTTAGAACTAAAATAGCTTTTTTCTGAACTACTCTTTTCTTTCGTAAAGGTACAGTACTAGAAACAAAGTGTACCTGGTTACATAAACAAACTCATATATATATATATATATATATATATATATATATATATATATATATAAGTATCTGTTTTGATTTTTAATAGTATTATATACAGAAAAGATAAATTAATCCATCCTCTATTTGTTTAGTGGGTCTCTTCCGGTGGCTCAGCCAATCGGGAAGTTCACAGACAGCTCAATATATTTCTAGTATGGCCTTCCTGTAGTTCTAAGATGTAGAGTGAGACTCATCCAGATCATATATCTAGAACCTTCTGGATTCAAGTGGCATATATTAGAAAGACACCCTACACCCGACTGGTGAGAGTCTCAGTCTTTAGTATAGTATATATCGTCCGATTTGTTATCAGCTACCATTTGTTAAGCTGTGATGTATATTTGGATAAAGATCCAAAAGTAATGATGGCATATTAATTGAATAAAAATGTAAAGTGATCTCCTGTCACAAAGCTAAATCCAATCCATCGAGCCATTTAAGACCTGCTTCACTGATTCTGTTAATGCTGGCTAATCCCTCCATAAAATAGCGCAGGGGCACTTGTTTAAATAGACTCCCCGGGATCTCATAACTAATCTGGCGTTAATCCCTATTTATACTTCAATTCATTGGATCTGCTAACGTCAGTTCGGAACCGTTCCAAGGATCCCACTTACAGGTATTGACGGATAGGTAATAAGGAAGTTATTTCGTCCATCAAAACTGTTTCACGCTACGGCCCAGCTATTATTGGGCAATCCAATTGTTCTGGACAACTGGAAAGCAGTACGTAGAGGTGGATTTCGAGATGTTAAGTGAATGTTCTAACGCGGGAGATTCTGTGTAATGGGGAGGTGCGGAGCACTAAAGAACTTATAGAATTCTTGAATCAGTGCCTCCTGAAGACCTATCTCTGGAGGAGCTTTATTGCATAGCACCGGGAGCTAAGAAAGTGCAGTTGACATGAGAGTGCCTCTAATAGCTGTAATGACCCTATTAAGTTGGATATCGATCGCTTTAGTGTGACCACTATTTAGCCGTACGGGAGCACTGTATTCATTGAACAGCTGAATAGATCAGTAACAAAGCAGTTGTACGCAGGACGTGTTCGTTGGCCCCCAGGTTTATAATTATTGTGCTTTATAAGTATAATTACTGGAACTAATAACGTAAAGAAAAAAACCTATTCCTAAGTATAATTTAAACAATTACAGTGATCAGAAATGTAACACTAATAGAGTAATTTTAGAAGTAGTTATACAATTATAATAAGTACAAAAATAAGTGAAATTGCCATTATATAAGCAATAAAAATATAAAATTAACTAATAAAAACTTGGAATCACAAAGTTACTTCTCATAATATAATAAACTAGGGGGCAACCGTGCACGATTGTCTGCCAGCCCCGTCACTCGTGCAGCTCATTTAACCTCGGACTGTGACTTTTGACTACAAATAATAGAAGTTTAACTGTATAACCTACTAATACTGTACTAAAATTACAATATTAAATGTATATAGCATCTCACCCACATTACTTGCGTTGCTATCTATTTATTAGTATACAAATAATATGATATTACTTAGCCTATTTCAAATGTGTTCATCTCATTTGTATTTCTTTACTGTATGATGATTAATTAAATATAAAAAATAACATTATTAGATAACCATTGATACCTGAGAAGTTAATAAGTAAGAAGAAAAATGTTCACCTAGTTTCACCTCACTAAAGAAGATTTTCAATTCAATTCAATTTACTTCAGGTTCAGTAGAGCGCAGCCTTACAATCGAATGTGAATAAAACCATGCTTACAACCTTACCTCTAAACATTATGAAAGCTATAACCTCCTTAATACTATAAACACCATTGTTTACATTTAAACAGCTATTAACACTTTTTGAAATCATTATTTACATTTTAACAGCTGTTACTTTTCGAATCAGTTAAATCTCTCTCCGTGTTATTTTAATAGCCGTCAAACATAATTTGAGGGCTCCCCATGACCTTCAAGGTGAAAATGTTGATGAATTGAGGCCTTACTGCACAACTACGGACATAGGAACATTTTTTCACCTTAAATGTTTTAATTAGTCAAGAAAAAAGCGAGGTTAGTGTTAACAAAATACTGTTTACGTATTATATATAAGGTTGCCGATATACAGTTTTTCAGTATATCACTACTCAAGTTTATTTAATTTAGCCAAACAAATTTGTACATTGAAATAATTCATAACATCTTAACATAAAAGTAAATTAAGGTACAATATTTGTTGCTTTTGGGCTCGTCCAAGAGTTATAAGCAAAGTTCTAAATTAAAAGCATTTTAAAGGGAAAACAGGGTTGACACCAACAACACTATGCCTTTGTTTTGAACTATTGTTTGTCTTGGTAAGACCCACATAGTTAGGGACCAGTAAAACAAGCAGTATTGTTGGGTGAAAATATCAGCTACTGTTACATAAATTTGACTCCGTTGTTTACATGGGGAACACGAAACCATTTCAAACACGTGTTAGGACTAGAGTGTTTTGCAGCTGTGAACTATTTCATTGGTGATCACGCAGCTCTTTTCATAGACTATTGGAACAATTGTGTAATACGTAATCGAGAGTTTTAAAGAATAAAATATATGTTTCTTAGTCCTTTTATGATATAGTGAGGTTCATTGGAATCCAAAAATATCTATAAATATAAAAGCCATATACAATTGACTGACTGATCACAGTTTCTAAAAAAATAAAAGACTTTGTACCATGAGATTTGGCGCAAAATAATCTTCATGGCCTTTGATAGGCTTTTTAATTCATAAGTATTAATAAAGAATATAAATCAAGAAAGTCTCAATTTGGTTTACTAGAAGTTGCTTATATTTTGATATTTAAGTTATATTGTTCTTATTAATCTATCAATGACCAAGCAATAAGTAAGCATATCTCACAATTTGAGTGCCCCTTATACAAAAAAAAAAAAAAAAAAAATAAAAAAAAAAAAAAATAAAATAAAATTATAACTCAACAAAGACACCTCCTGTTGTTGATGGCATTGTACTCAGTTGATGAGTCATGATGTTTCGCTGGGACGTAAATTAACAAAACCAATACTTAATTCCCCTGCTAATATCCAAACCAACAGTTTTACATGCTTAACAAAATATGTAAAATCCTAATGTTAAATTTGATTTATTATTGTTGCGTTTATATTTATTATTAATTATTATTGCATGTGACTAGTTTATATAAAGTATTCTTGGCGATTGTAATGCAATTATTGTTAATCGTTCACCACATTAAAGATTTGAATTTGAGTGCAAAAAATATAATTTCGATCTCAAAAGCATCCAATATACTAGTTGTGTAACTGTTATGCTATTAAAAAAATGATACATAATTAATATTTTCACTGAGCTGACATTTTATTTATGAGATTATATCCAATAACTAATGAAGTTTCATATATATGAAAAGTGATTGATATTTATTAACATTCTTATTTGTTTTGCATTGGACATATTAATTAAATTATGTTAATATAGCTTAACTTATTTTATTTAAATCAATTTTTGAGATGTTTTTGAAAGACTTGTTGACAATGTGTCATTATTTATAACAAAATGTCAATGTAAATAAGTTATTTTTAGAGTATGCCTGATTTACTAACATTAAAAAGTTAGTCACCAAAAATTAATGTTCAAAAATGTTTAAATTATTATTTGATAACGGGGTTTTTAAATTGAATTTACGTTTGATCCAAAAGAGACTTATTTATTAAATAAATAAGTCAACTAATTAAATTGTATATCTCTTTTATGAATATACTAAATAACGTCATTTACTGATATAATTATGGATTTAAAGCTTTCGTACTGACACCACACATGTGAGATCACCATATATAACATTCACAAATATTTAGTCTTGTACAACAGAATGAAAAATAATAACAGCAATTTTATGAAGAACTAATACGAAAATTCATGAAGTATCGGATTGTGTTCCAGTTAAATCATAGAAATAATGCATTGAACTTATTTAATGAATATTTTTGATAACATAATAAAATATGTTCAAATAATATACCGGTAAATATACCAAACAATATAATGATTAAGCCATTGTGTCGAATGTCATTAATACTATTCATAAGTCCTGAAAGTGTTTGTTGTCTAAGCTTCTACCAATCTATAGTAACATTGACATATTTATTTACCTATTGTCCTGTACATTACACTTGATTTTCATAAGATATAATTTGATTTTTATGAGAGGTAAAGTAGGTTTTTCTTGGTCTTCGACTCCAGTGTCCGGGAGGGAAGATGCAATGCCTTGCTTTTTGATGTCACCTGGGGACATAGTGGAGAACCTACGGGCTGGGCCGACCACTAATCCATCTTCGTAGTCCAGAGAGAGCAGCCACCTACAAATCCCTTTCCTCACTTCGAATTTTTTCTCCTGCGAAGACTTTTTCTCCAGGCATAAAGAGAAAACTGTCTTCAGCATGCAGATGACCTCTTCCTATATTTTTCTGCAGCTATCCGGATAGTACTCAAAGAGAATCTATTCGTTATTTGGGGGGGGGGGGGGTTGACCTTTTGGGTTTTTTTTTGTGAGAATAAAAAAGGGAGAGAACTTTTAAAAGAGAGAGTTGTGTATTTAGATTTTATATTATTTTTTGCTACATACTACTTTTTTAAAATAATGGGGTTCTCGGGGCTGTGAATATTTTTGCAATTTCCATTAGGAGCCGTCCTGTCACGCCTACAGGAATCAGTAGAATTATTAAATTATATATATCTTTTGCTTTATTTTCTAATTTTTCTAAATTGGCCAACCTCAGTATTTTCATTCCCGAGGCCACGCAGTGTAACCTACCAATATTTAAGCCATCGTTTGTTATTTTGTTTTTATATATTTATTATTCGTTTGGTTTTTTGGGGTTATTGTAGCTATTTATGTATGGGTATTTGATATTAATTCATGTATTTTGTTAATTGTTATTTATCATATGATTATTGCTGTTATATTTATATTATTAAGTTTATATTTTATTTTAATTAGGCCATAGAATATTAACTAACCCTAACACTAATAACAGCTTAATCTTCAATTTCTACTTAATTAAAAATATCTAATTTCTTTTCACAATAAACCATATTTAGACTTCAACTTGTGTTTTTGTTCTGTGTCCTTCTGGGTCCGGAGTTTTCACACCTACCCTCAGGTGGCCCAGGACGTAATATAAATGTACGAGGTTGATTTGCACTGCTCTCTAGTAGTTAAAATGTGTAGATTTCAGTAATATGTAATTATTCGATACTGTAAATGAAAACGTGTAATTGTTCGATTAAAACCTGCTTGCTAAAAACAATCAACTCGGATTTCAGATAATCCCTTTTAATCCTTTATAATTGGCTTGATGTGTATTTGGCAATTATTTAAACTGAATCATAACAGTTTTGAATATGTTTTAATAAAATACTTCAAATTGATTGAATAATAGTTTATAATTGTAAATGAAGTGTGCTAGTGAACATTGTAACAGAAAACTACAAAGTGGAATGAAGTGTAAATTAGCAAAGTTCGCAGAACTAGTTTAATTACCTGTCAGACATTGAAAAATAATTTTAGAAATTACATTTACATTAATATTTGTAATAATATACGTTTGCCGCAGTATTCGTAGTATAAATAAAAAAAACGAACAAGGCACACGTTTAGTTTTATAAGAACACATTTACTAATAATAAGAGAGTAATAATACGCTATCTTATATTTGTGAAAGGGAATCATTTTAAAACTATACTTTCACAGTAGATAATTCAAAAACAATGAAACACTGTTTACATTATAACATATTGTATTAATTAAACATTGAATGTCAAACTTTACAACATATCATAGTGGAATAAGATGTTTATATCCTCTACAATACCACTGATTTAAAAGTGACAGCTATTTTTCTTATTCATCAACGTTGTTTTTCATTCAAAACTATATTGTTTAATGATATTAATGATTACGAGGCATAGTCATGGCAAAAGAATCAAGTGGGGTATAAAATACAAATCCCATATGGACCTTTACAAGCCTTCCGAACCTCCTAAAGGTCTTAGTAACACCTGTCCACCTGTTTAGTTATATCAGCTTAACGATAGTTACCTTTGATAATGTTACGTTAGATGTTATTTAAGGTTCAATAATACAAAATAGTGATATGGTAATTGAAATATGGATGAATGTGGATTGTTTGTGAGTGTATATGGAGATATGTATGGTTTCCTACAAATTGGTTTTCTGCAAAATTAGTAATTATTAAGAAAAATATTTAGATGAAAAATAAACAGCAGAAAAATTTCAGACGACCTCTTCAAATTACGTCACTTACCCTCTATACGAGCTGTAATTGAATCATATTGTCAAGTTTTTAATTTCCCGGACATATATACAAAATATGATCAATGAAACCTATGAAACCTTGAGTTCGAAATTTGTTTACCTATAGAAATACACTCTATAAAAAAAAATAACGTGGCAATATCCCAATGAAGTAATTCAAACTGATCACGAAGGAATAGTGTAGGCCTACTTAGTTTTGAAAGAATCTTTATTATGATTGGTTTAATTAAGGTAGATATATGCAGTTGTCTGTTCAATTCTTAGACTTCATGGATTTTAACATAAAGAATATCTATATATAATAAAAAAAATCACAGCATAATAACCATTGATAGGGTATTACCAAAGAGAAGCGCAATTTCACCTAAGGGCCAAATTTTATTAGCTTGAAATATTTACTGAAAATCTTTTCACTTCGACATTATATAAAACGGATAATGAAAAGTAACTAAAATTTAATATTAACTGCATTTATTGACTAAAGTAATGAATACAAATGGTTTTTAATACTTTAACATGTTTAATTGATTACAATGGGCGTAGTATTTAATATCAATAATACAATATAATCTCTAGAAATTTTCCAGTGAGATTATAAGTGTGTTAACTAATATAAAGAGTTTTAACAATGTAGAACACACATTTTGCATAAATGTAACAGTAATTTACATGTGAAATGCAGTAATGCCTTATAACATAATGAACATTTTTTTAAACAAAGAACCCAGTTTCATAAAAATTCAGCTAGATTACATTGGAAATATTGTATATAATCCTGATTTTCTCTTGATATAAGTCTATATATTTAAATTGTACGGGCTGTAGGTGATTTTTTTGTAAACATTTTATGTTGTAAATGAAGGAAATTTTTTTCTTTTTTAAAATTTAAATAAAATTGTGCCAAAGGCCTACAGTTTAATCAATTGTTTGGTGAGTCATTTGCTAAGACCCACTCAATAAAAATCGAATCTCCAGGAGTCGAGTCTTTTGTTGGGGAAAAGGGAAACTTGGGGAAAAGGGTGTTCGTCCGGGTGCCCAGTTTAGCGCTCTAAGGAATATTCTTCTAGCTTTTATCGTAACTGCCGTTAAGAGAGAACTAGCAATGTATTCCCCTCCCCTCTACCCCCTCATAGCACCCGCCTGCCCCGCCACGCAAATTCGACAGATGGGCATAACTCCTTCATTTTCATATTAAACTCTAGCAATGAATTTTATTTATTTTAAGAATCTCCTTTTTTTAGCCAAAGATGACTGTACAAATTTGAACAAATATCATTTATAGAAACATAATTGGCAACACTAAAAAAATAGATATATATTTTTTAGACTTGCTACATTCTGTTGATTAGTACCTTTTGTTCACTATATTCTTAAAATGTTAATACATTATGACACACGAATTGTTGACACACGATTTGTTCGTGAGTTATGCACCAAAAAAGGCCAAATTAGTCACTTTGGGCAGCCAAATCTCCGTAAGGAATTTTTTGAAATTTTTCCCGTGACACATTTATTTCTTACATGGATACTAACAATTTTGTTCAAAACATTTTCAAAAATAATTTTCGATCGAACGCCCTTAATGTTAGAACTTTCTTACTGAATAAGGGTCATAGATATAACTGCAGGCTCAGTTAAATTATTAAAACAAGATAAAAATCATTGAAATATGATTTATCTATAGCTCATAAAATCATTTTTATCCAATTTACCATTCATGATATTTGTTTATGGCAAATGATAAAAAACGGTTGAAAAGTTGTGTCTTTTTCCATTTTATGAATAAATGTTAAGTCTTGATAGAAAATATATTTTCTTACATTATTGATTGGTCTGTAACTGCTGTTATATATGTCGTCTACAGCTTTTAAACTTACCGAAGGTTAGTCAAAATGTTTTTGAACAAATATTCTTGAGATCACTCAGGAATGAGTTAATCCAATATGGATGCTACAATCAAAGATAACTGACTCTACCCAGATAGCTCACAGTATAAGGGAGTTTGTAAGCAACAAGCACTACACGACCGCGATTTTATGATGCGATGTTACCACATTCAACTACCTCTTCTCTTCTAACTAGGTGAACTGAACGAGACGCGTGACTAAGTTAAATCTGGCAACGCCGCCCAGTTGACAGCCGCTCGACGCGCTTTAAAGCGGACAGTTAAAACACTACGACACATTTTTTAACACTTTAGCATGGGGATAAGCTATCTGGGTAGCGTTAGTTATCTGTGGCTACTATACTTCAAAAATATTTCACCAAAAGCAAAATACTTACATAATTATATATACAGAGTGTACATCATTCCCCCCAAAAACTGTTTCTTAGCTTTTCAATAGTGGTTAACGTTATTGCTTTGTTTAGTAAATTGATTTGTATTGAACGCAGGGTTGTTTGTTAGAATATGAGCCAGCCACTATACCTACCTTTATGTATACATTTCTAATCAAGTGTAACACGCATAGTGTGAATGCTTTATAACTAACTTACTAAATAACTAAGCAGCAAGTAAGTACAATGTAAGTAACCAAGCAGATTCTAGTATTTATTCAATTGGATTTATAAAAAATAATGTTAGTTATTATATTATACAAACACCGAGCTGTAAATTTGGTTGCTGTCAGCAATAAACTGTTGTAGACACACGTGATTATTCTGAATTACACACTACAGTACTTAAATTATGCTCTATTTCGATTTATCATTATTTTTATACGATTATTCTTATGCACTGGATTTTTTATAAATTTATTATAAAAGTTTTATTAAGTTTGTCACATCAAACATGTAACTTTAACATTATAGTCTATAAGTTTGCTTTGAGAGCAGATCTGTCTCCGAAACTGTCTCCCACTCAATCTAAGTTTACTCCTCAGTTGATTGGGGGCGTCAAGTTTTGAACCCTTGAGTTTTCAATTAGTTAAGTAGTTTTTAAGATGTTTTAAAACAATATATTGTAGAACTAAATGAAATAAGTATATTTAAGTAAATAGTGTAAGGATGCGGTTGTATATTAAGGTGGAGGGGGGGGGGGATTTAACCCTTTGGCACGTTTTGGCGTACATAGCTATCGGTAATGCGACGGACGTGCTGTATGAGTCGTTTTACTATTGCCAAGTGTCGTCAGTTCGAATCCAGGTGAATTCTACATGAGCTAATTACGTTTTCCGTGTGACTGTAGAGACACTGGTCTGATATGTGCGGTCGAAGTTGACGGGATCACTGTTTCTATAGGTAATATTGTACAACACTTGTTTTGTTACTTTTTACCTATGATAAGAGAAGGACACCTTTTTATTTAAATTTGCCATAGTTATATTTATTTACATATAAGATAAATTTAAATTACATAAAATTAAATATAAATAACTGGATATAAAAGAACTTTGCAGTTATGTACATGTCCCTGTACAAAACATTTAGAAATATTTTACTAGTTTTTCGTGTATGCAGAGGTTGGTCCATGAAGGAAGTCTTAGACACTTTAAATGTAAGTCTACCTTGACTTATACTTCATTTTAAAGGTCATTATTTGTGCAATACAAAAGTGCAAACCTGTGGTCAAAAGGATGACCCAATCAGAAAATACAGCCACAAAGAATTTAAAATGTCAGGGTTGGGCAAAATTCTGGAATGTATTTATTAATTTTAAAACTATTGAGGGAAATGTATTGAAACTTTGTAGTTATGTACGTGTCCATATATAAAAAAAATTAGGCATATTTCACTTGTTTTTGCATATCTAAGGAATAGTCCATGAATGAAGTCTTAAAAATTAAAATAAAAGCCTAACTCGAGTTACACCTCATTTTAAAGGTCTTTGTTTGTAAAAAACAAGAGTACAAACCTGAGGTCAAAAGGATGACCCAATCAGAAAATATAGCATCTTAAAAGATTTAATATCATATAACTAATTAAGAACAACTTCTTAAGAACAAGGCTAGGATAGTTATTATCTATTGCAGCGTAGAACTTTAGTAATTTATCTGACTGAATATGAGAAATTAATTTTAGTAAATATTAGTAACAAATTATTATAATAATATTCTTAAACTATTTTTACAGTAAACATGCTGTCAAAAGGGTTTTAATAATTTTTTTCCTTATTTTATTTTTCTTCAATAACATTGTTATTTTTATAATGCTCGTTACGATTGTTAACGATCAACAACACACTTAATAGGGACCTCAAGCTGTTAAATAAATAGCCATATAACTAATAAGAATTAATAATATGACATTATATTGTTTGAATTTTTTGACTGTCATGCTTTTGACCTCATGTTTGCAATCTTGTATTGTTCAAAGAAAGACCTTTAAAATGAGACTTAACTCGAAGTAGACTACAATACAAATGTTTAAGACTTCCTTCATGGGCCTTCCCCTGGCTATACGAAAAAGAAGTAAAACATATCTAAATGGTTAGTATAGTGACATGTATATAACTACAAAGTTTAATTACATTTTTTTCAATAGTTTTAAAATTAATAAATACATTCCTGACATTTGCCCAAACCTGACATTAAACTCTTTAAGTGGCTATATTTTCTGACTGGGTCATTCTTTTGACCTCAGATTTGCACTTTTGTATTGCACAAACAAAAACCTTTAAAATGAGGTATAACTTGAGGTAGGCTTACATTTAAAATTGTTAAGACTTCCTTCATGGGCCATCACCTGGCTATGCGAAAAACAAGTGAAATATGTTTAAATGTTTGGTATAAGGACATGTACATAACTGCAAAGTTTGATTACATTTCTTTCAATATTTTTGATATTTATAAATACATTCCAGACTTGTGCCCAACCCAGTGTATTTATATATATATATATATATATATATATATATATATATATATATATATATATATGGTATGGCTTTCAAACTTATATAATTTAAAAAATATTAGACATATACAATATCTAACTTAAATTAAATATACGGTTCAATGTACTTGTATTTTAGTGTTAAAAAATTAATCTCCCCTCTCAGAGCTAAATCCAGGTTCCTTAACTATTCAACACCTGCTTCACCGACTGAATGAAGGCCGTCTAATCCCCCCTGAAAAGAACGCAATGTGCTATCATTATCTATGGATGTACAGTATAGTTTGACCTTCAACTCAAGCTAATCGTGTCCCATCATCCCCCAAATTATGTAAAAGCGATTTGGGGGATGATGTTCGCGGCCACAGCCATTCTAAAGATGTATCCCCCAAGGTTAGCCTGGGTGGTGCTACACGAACGAGATTTTGGTAAGTGAACTGTTACTTCTGTAATCACCAACCGCTAAACAATTTTGTAAATTAAAAAAATTTTTAATTCGTTATTAATATTAAAAAAATATTTTAATTAACATTTGTATTTTACTAAAAATAATGTGTATTTTTTTATACACAGGTACACGTATAATGTGTATTAAATATTGTAAAATAAATTTGAATTTACAGTAACAACAGTAATGTTAACATTATTTTTGATTTGTATATAGATTTAAAAAAGAGTTACGTGTAATTTCTGTTACACAGGACTGAAAAGAAATAAGCCGATAAATTAGTTAATGATAAGTCTTTAAATAAAAATAATTTACTTTTCGTACTTCTTAAAGAATAACCGAGGGTGGTGAACTTAAGTGTTCTGGCTGATCAGATACTGGCCTAAAGAATATAAAAAACTTCTTAAAGCCAATTCAAAATTCTATTTCTCAACTGCTCTATTTTCATCGTAATATAATTTTAGTTTAAACGAAAAGTATTTAGTACCGAGTTGTTTAATGAAACCTTACAACGAACTGAACACTGTAAACCTTCTGTATATAATCTGTAGTGTTTTTTAGTAGAGTTATCCTAAAACCAGCAAATATATAATATTAATATCTCAAAATCGTAAATACTATAATAACTATCGTTTACCTATAAGATCGATAGTATATGAACTATCGATATTATAAGAACATTTGTTTAAACATTAACAGAAACTCATAGATCTGAAATACAATGAAGAATACAATTATCCAATATGGACAGGGCTAAGCTTTGAGCCGTATAGATTCCTAATTAAAAACAGAGTAATGATTTGTAAATAATTTTGATAGTTCAAGACTAGCTTTAAAAAAATATATTGATAGCTATTTCTTAACCCTTACATTTATAATTTAAAAAAGATAAGAACTATAGATGTATAAATACTTGTATTTTTGTATGTAACAGTGTAACAAGTAAGGCCTCAATTGTTTGTTCTTTCAATTGTTACAATGAAAATTATCACATAGTTAGTTTCTGTTGGCTATTCTGTCATTTTACTCAAGTTGATCTTTTTAATATACAAGTCCCTAATACGTTAAGTATTAAATCCCGTTTTATCATTAACTTCATGATTAGACACTTATATTATCTATATAATTATATTATCTATCTACTGCTCATATTCCCATTTTTTAATATTATTATTATTTAGAAAATGCATACTATATAGTTAAGGCGTTCAGTTAACATTATTAAACGTATAAAATTATCATTAATGTAAACGATTCGATATTAATGACATAAGAGCTGGAACAGTTTTTATACAAAGACATTCTTACTATCGTATAACTTACATATTAGATTGTATAATGTTTACTTAAACAAACCTTCAATTAATTGTATGTTGTTATTTAGAAACTGATATTTATTTGTTAATTTTAGTTCAGTCTTCCCTAAATTAATAAGAAACACGTTAAATAATGAACAAAGTATGGCTTAGTAGGTTTTTTAAGATTATGAAAAAGTCAAGTGAAATTATAATAACGTCTTCTCTAAAACAATTTCCATCAGTAAGCGTCCAGACCATTGTCTCACACTCCATTGAGTCCTTCCAGTGTCGTTTCGGAAAATAATGACTTAAAATGAATGAACCAATTACCAGGCAGAAACTGTTTGAGGATGTCCCTTTCGGTAAAGTGGAAATTCAAGTGCAAAATAAATGTACAACTAATGAAAATAGAAGCTTAACAATTATATATTTGAATCATTACAGAAAATGGAGATTTTGTTTTAACTGTACAGTTGATACGTTATAAAACAAATTATTAAATAAAAGTGAAGGGTATTATTTCCGTATGATTAAAGTAAAATATTAAACGTTAAATAAATAAGTACGCATGGTGCGTATATCAATAAACAACATACTTTTTTTACGTATTTTTTTTAGTTTTATTGACAAAAGTATTTAATATAACGATATAATTAGTTTATGAATTTTATTCTTCGGCTAATAGATGGTCCATTTCCCTATCTTTCATAAAGACGGTAATCAACATTTTTAGTTATGAAACATAATTTAACTAAACTTTTTCTAACTCACACACACGAGTATGTTTTCTAAATAAAAATTAACTGGCTGGTTAAATTGTTTGGCCATTTGAGTGAAACGCAAAATGTTATGAAGCCATCATAATAATTATTTATTATGATCGTTAATAATGGCGGCAACACGTAGGATATGAATTTAAGGGTCTGACACTAAGTGGCGAGTGTATGCGTTGAACGGCTCAGAACTAGATATAATGTATAACTGACGGAACGGCACCTTGTGGCATATATGCATTCAACAGCTCAGCACTACTCAGCACTAGATGTTATGTGTATCTGATGGAACGGAACCATATGGCATATATATGCATTCAACAGCTCAGCACTAATCAGCACTATATGTAATATGTATCTGACAGAACGGCACTATGTGGCATATATATGCATTAAAATGCTCAGCACTACTCAGCACTAGATGTAATGTGTAACTGATGGAACGGCACTATGTGGAATATATATGCACACAACGCTCCAGCACTACTCAGCATTAAATGTAATGTGTAACTGATGGAACGTCACCATGTGGCATATATATGCACTCAACGGTCTAGCACTACTCAGCATTAAATGTAATGTGTAACTGACGGAACGGCACTATGTGGCTTTTATATGCAATTAACGGCTCAGCACTAGATGTAATGTGCAACTGACGGAACGGAACCATGTGGTATATATATGCATTCAACGGCTCAGCACTACTCAGCACTAGATATAATGTGTAACTGATGGAATGGCACCATGTGGCATATATATGCATTCAACGGCTCAACACTACTCAGCACTAGAAATAATGTGTAACTGATGGAACGGAACCATGTGGCATATATATGCATTCAACGGCTCAACACTACTCAGCACTAGATATAATGTGTAACTGATGGAACGGCACCATGTGGCATATATATGCATTCAACGGCTCAACACTACTCAGCACTAGAAATAATGTGTAACTGATGGAACGGAACCATGTGGTATATATATGCATTCAACGGCTCAGAACTACTCAGCACTAGATATAATGTGTAACTGATAGAATGGCACCATGTGGCATATATATGCATTCAACGGCTCAACACTACTCAGCACTAGACGTTATGTGTATCTGACGGTCCTGCACCTAGTGGGACGCATATTCAGTGTTTGAATGTTTATTATTATTATTGTGGGTTTTTCTTATTGAAAAATTACTATTAATTGGATGTTTAAAATTATTTATAATTTATCCCCTTTAGGAGATTGATGCACATGGACTTCACACTACGTTCATAATGTATTCTTCCGCTTAACTTCCAAATTATATGTATTTACTCATCACGCTTCTACATTCTGTTTTCTGTAACATTGTGTCTTTTTATTTTGTATCTTATTTCTTGATCAGTTTCTCATTTCTAATTTTTCTCTCTTAAAATATATATCAATTGATTTTGATTTCTTCCAAAATATGTCCCATTATTATATTCTGAAGTAATTTTCCTCAAATATTCATGTTGTGTACTGTATGAATATTTGACTGTGAAAATGACAATGCTGTTATTTAACTATTTAAACTCCAGCTTAGTTTTCATCTTACTATTGGTCTATAGTTTCATCAGCTGGCCATGTTAAGAACTAATTAATGCCTTTCCATTTTCATTGTTATTATTACTACTGTAATTATATTCTTTTCAAATGTTGCGGATTAATATTATTTTATTTATAGTGCTGTATATATTTTTATTAAATAGCCACACTCCTTAAAATACAATTGACTCTTACACTTCAATACATAGGATACACGCATCATAAGACAAACTTATTGTAAAATTGACTATACACATCATTAATTTATTTTCGCGGTAGCTTCCATTGAATTTACAATTTAGGCTAAAGCATGATTTAAAACAGCTAATCAACTAGTGTTTACACATATATTTTTTTTTTATAAGCAAACCGTCTGCTCAGTACATTTTACACTTTCAGTCTATAGTTAAATGTCTAAATAATTTGCCTTGAATAAAATTATGTAAACTGTGGTTATTCAAGGAGGTTATTATCACATTAATAACAAAACACGTTAGTGCTCACATTTCAGCATTCATAATACATTCCAACATTTTTTACCCAAAAAGTTGAAGAGGGAGTAGAGGCCGTAGTGAAGTGACCAATGCGGTGGCCTGTCCCCATTATAGACCTTACCCCGTGCCGCTCTCGATAAGCACAGTACACGCTAAGCATGTGGTCAAATTACAAATGTTAATGTATAATGAGGGTTAATATTGTTTATTAAGTATTATAATAAGTAAAATAAACTAAAGGAATAAAAATAAAAATTATTTTCTGTTAAAATTGTACCTACACATAAGTTTTCTAACAACTTAAATATCACACAATATCAATTATATTATATAATAAATTATTCCACTAATTCATAAGAAACCTTAAGAGATGAACAAAACCTAATCGAAATGAGTGTTTAAGACAGTCGTCTTGCCGTGATGGAGTAGAGGGAAAGCCGAAGTTGTCACAGCCCTCCAATACTGACTTGTACCACTCAAGAGATCTTTAGGGTACAAAGATTTGGCTTAACAATTCGTTATAGAAGTATGAGTGATGTCTATCTACATCATTTATTGATGTAAATCCAACGAATGATTATTCAATAATAAATAATGCATATATTATAACATCTTATTAAAATATGTATTGTTAAATCTTTAAAATTAACTAATATCCTAAATATAGTTGTAAAATTGTTTTAATTAATGGAATACTTTCAATTATAACTGAGGTGAATCTATTGATCTAATGTAAAGATCTATAGCATTCTTTATAGCATAGTGTAAAGTTCTGTTTTACTCCAACAGAACATTCTTTGTTTAACTCAATTATTCACCATCTGCTGCTAGCTTTCTGATAACTTAGAGAACTGATTTCTTGCATAAATTCTATTATACTTATTCAAGAGGAAAATATGCGACTAAGTTTGTGTCTACAGAGGTAGTTAGAGTACTCTATATCGTCGTTTATTTTATTGTTCCGTGTTTAAATTATTCCTTAAATTGTATTTGTTAAACATTCTCATGCAAAATCCAACATTATACCAATTTATGATACTAAACTAATTAAAAATTGTATGGCACGTGCTTTACAAAACAGTTTATATTTTAAACCTTAGCTATGTAAAAATCAAATAATGCACAAGTAAGGCGTAGATCACCTTTACACGTACTCATATATGAGATATTTATTACTCACTACAGAAGTCGAGATCATTGACTATATCCAGCTTTACATATCACGATACTATCTAAATTGTATTTAACAGAGAGGAAAAATAGTCAACACTGAAAATGGAAAAAAAAGACTGGAAATGTAACAAGTGGAACAATTAAAACAAAACCAAGTAATACGTAGGCAGACATATGTGTAAAGGTACTTGTTTCAACAAAATAACACAGATTTATTCTTTAGTACTCAGATACATAAGTATCCCACAGAAAAATTACTTGTTTAGGGAATCTAAAGATTTAATAACATTTGTTATTAATATCTATTCACATGACGTTCTTGCAGCATAGAGGAAATATTCTTTGGAGAGGTTATTACGGAAGAAGATGGCATGTTGATATTTAAATATGTTCAAAACACCTCAAGTTTGATTAAAATGTGTTATTTATTCTACGATTTTGATCATAAAGATATGTAAGAATATGGATTTCGAATGAGTGTAAATGATCTAATTTTGTCATTGTTACAAACTAAGGCTAACTATTCCTTAGAAATTGTCATTTATAAATATCTCAATTATAAATGAAGAGCCAATGATGATAATGTAGTATATTTTTTTAATTTACATTATAATTATGGTTTTTTCATGACTGTAATATCATCCTGAGACAACAAGATAATTCCATAAAGACTAAGTTAAATACTGGCAACTGATCGCATTTCAAAATAGAATAATGATTTGTTATACATTTAATACAAAAAACATTTTCAATATTTATTGAGTATTTTTGAAATGATGTTCGTGTCTTCTCCATTAGTTTTATTTTAAAACATATGATGAACAAATGAACGTTTGAAAGTGAATAATGTAAAATATTATGCGTGTTAATGGGTAGGATGAAAAAGGAAAAAAATAAAAAAAATAGTGATTTTCACAAAAATAATGGGTGCCTATTATTTGGAACTAAAAATTTAAAAAAAAAACCACACAATAAGCCCCATAAGAGAGTGACCTCACTTTTAGGCTGACGTTTATATATTTTTTTATTAATAATATTTTGTTGTGTTTGAGAATCTTGACACACACACACAATTTATAGAAGAGCAATGTGATCCGGTGTTTCTCTCTTCCTCTAAATTACTTTGATTAGTAACCGACGTTTCTCCCTTATTTATAAGTATCTTTATAATTTCTCTGACATGCAGGCGCTTGTTTAACCTTTTAACTTTCTTCTTTCTGAACTTTAAGAAATATACTTTAATAAGAATCTGTTCCTGACGTTCTTATGTTAAATTATTACTATATAAACCAAATAGACAACTGAAGTCAGTATTTAACATGGTCAATGCAATAAATAAACTAGGTTAACACTGTGTTAAATGTAACCTCATAAAAATGTCATTGGTCAAAACTCAAAAGGACTACTCGTAATACAAACAACAGGCAAGACGACACTAGCGCTCATAGCTTCGAAGAGTCGAAGAAGGGCCACAATAGTTTCCCACTTAAATTCAACTGTATTTTTAGAGATACGTCGGACCAGTTTCATAATATAATGGAATTTGTCCCTTCTTGCACTCATAAATGCATTGCGGCTAAAAGTGAACTTTGGTAATTGTACTTTATTTTGGATTTAAACCAAATTTTTCCATTTTTCAATTCACCAATTAGTTATCTTGTTTGTAGTATAGGTTCATTTGACTGAACTGAAAATACATCAAACAATGAAAATTACGTATATGTCCACCAGAGGTAGTGAATTATTCTTTGCTATATGTAAGACATTTGGCTGAAAAACGAATGTTACTGCAGTTAATGAAAGAATATTGGTTGGCTATTGACCAATTAAAATATTGAGCTTGAATAAGCAAACAATCCATGTGGGTAATAATAATTAAATCCAAACAAATTAAAACTAATATTTTAGCAAGAGTTATTTTGACCAAGTTCGAAAAATTTTTCAAATATTAGTAAATACAAAGTTATATGATAATTCCATTTTTTAGTGAAATATTAGAAACAATCACGTATAAATAAGCTCAAGAATAGCTTGTAATAATTTCTATTTTTAAAACAGCGTATCATCATCTACAGGTTCAATCCTAGGACTGGTCAACAGCCAACCCTCATTCCGCCTTTTCCCTTTTAAATTTTCATCAGGCGTGGTCTTTCCATGGATATTCTTCCATCACCGTTCTTTTATGTAATTGTGTTAGGTGTATAGATAGTAGGTAATGTTTTCTGCCTACTATGGTGTAGTTTACTCTCATTTAAACTATGCCGTTTCGATTTGGGGAGCCGGAAACTCAAGGACCTTGTTCCTTTTCCGTCTCCAGAAACGCGCTCGGAGGGGAATCTTTGGTCTCAAAAGACGACAATCCTGCAGGGAAATATTTCGAGTCAATAACCTATTGAAATTTCCTTCGATGTACATATTATCTTGCTTAATATTTGTCAAGGAGAACCTTTTATCATTTTCTAGACCAATTTAATCTGCCCATAACCAATTTCTCAGAAACAGTAGATATTTGAAAGTTCCTCAACACGTATTTTTCAAAAATCACCTTTTTTATAGCGGCATTAGATTTTTCAACAACTTACCTCTTGAACTCAAGTTGGAATCAAACATTTCAAAATTTAAAATCAAGTTCAGAGCCATCATCTTGTAACAAACCATGATCACCATGGCAACAATTAATGCTTGAAACCTATTGGGGGTTTGAAAAAAAAATGAGTATCTTAAAGAGCTTATCGGTCTTTTCCCCAGATATTACCTGTCAAATATTTAAAAGAAATTACAAAAAACTACATTTTCAGGCAAAGTTTAAACCATTAAGTACTTTTATACACTTAAAAAATAAGTGAATAGACTAAATATTAACACGTAACTTTAATTGAAAAGGCTGAGTAAGCTTTAATTCGTGTGTTGACTATCTATAAATTTAGTGAGGTAAATATTTCGTAAAGCCATATTTTTTAAACTTAAAAAAATACTGTGTGAAAATGCTACTGCATATTGGTACTGACTTCTTTTGAGAGACAAAAATTGCTTGAACCGTGTTACGATGTAGACATTTAAGTGCTTTTACCAAGTGAGGGGTCACTTAGAACAGCAACTTAATGACTAGCCACTAGAGAGTTGGTAATTTCCAGTCATTTCCTCCAGACCTTTCATTAACACTTTTAACAAACTTGGTTTATATATTAATCTAAGTTACATCATTAAATACATTTGTATATGGTTCTTATTCATTTTCAACTTAAGTCTATACTAACTGTATTTATACTGTTTAATTTATGAAGCTAACATTCCAAACAACTTATAAACATATATCAACCGTAGTGAAAGACATTACCACGGCGACTCAGAGAGGCAGTCGTGAACAATAATATATGCACGTAGAGTAACACAATACTGTAATACGTGACTTAGGGTCAAAATAAACATATTGATATTGAGACCCATCCCCCCACCAAAGCTGGGAAGCGTGCCAACCGGGGGGATGGCTCAAAACAAGTCGAGCGATGGGATCACGGGTGGCAGTTGGAGGGTCAAAATAACACTCGGCAGCTGAGCAAAACTCATTTATTACCAAGAAGCAAAAATTAATTAATCAAAAACGGCAGAAGGCCACAAAATCAATTCGCACTTCAATAAATAACAATTAACACTAAAATTAACAAGATAAGACACAAAAGCTACAAAAACAACAAACGCAACAAATACCAAAATTACCAATTAACAACTACATGGCCTATCTGCAGCCTAGCCAGAGACACCCCAAACGTAAGCAAATTTTAAGCCCCAAATAAAAGTGAAAATTTAGAAAACTTCTGGCAAACAACAATTAAACCGGCAATTTAGCCCAAATCCCATAATTCCACCGGGCCAGGGAGTAAGCCGGAATCCCTGGGCAGCTCCGAATTAGACGTTAAATCAAAGCACAATAATCCCCTTTTGGTGAAAGTTTAAAAATTAAATAATTTAAAAGAAAATATAACACGGTACCGTTCGAGTAAAAATTCACTTCCAAACACCCCTAATACACTTAACAAAAATATACATAACAATCACTAGGCCTAAACATAACAATAAATAATAACAGAACTTAACCATAGGGACCTAACAAATATAAACTCTACAAAATATAACAACCAAATAAACTAATTAAACTACATAACAATAAATATAATAAATATTAACATCAAAAAAAATTTTTGTGTATTTTAAAGCTTTTCTTTCTTTAATAAATAAATATAAGTAAGTCCCCATGGCTGAGTTCCATAAATCACTGTTCAGTCTTAGGCCTAGGCCACATAAAGTTCCACAAACTTTTTTTTTCTTCTTTTTTTTTCTATATTCTTTTAAGGCCATCAAAACCCCTCAGCTCAGCCGCCGGGAAACAAAAGGAACACACTGACCTGAGGACTGAAGAAAATTGCCCCGAGAAGTAGAGAGGGCAGTGAGGTGCAGAGCTCGCTCAATCACATGGTCCCCAGGCCAGGCTCGCAGTGGTAGAATGGTAGACCATCCCCGGACGGCAGGCCGAGGGCAGAAACGTCCTACTCAAGGACCCTGGACTGCAAGATCAAACACAGCCATTAAACACAGTCCAGCCTGATGGGTCCAGCCTGAGGCCGAACATTACTTCTGTACGTGTATGGTTGGGTAGTAGGGCCATTACCTTAGAATGTGTAAGGGTGGGAGGGAGGGTCCATTACTTCTGTACGTGTATGGTTGGGTAGTAGGGCCATTACCTTAGAATGTGTATGGGTGGGAGGGAGGGTCCAACGGGCGCACATTAATTTGCAGTTATTACATAACAGGATTGGAAGATCAAAACTAATAAGAAAATATTTAAAATACAATAAAGATATAAACATGGCTAAGTATTGAAACTTGAGTGCATGTAAGAATACTGGATAGACAATCACAACAAAATATTACACATAACCCCTAAATATAAGGGTGCATGATTTAACAAAACTGGACATGATTGGCTCACACTAGAAACATAAAAGATCAATTTTTTGGCTATGAATAATTATGTTGGCAAACTCAGATTTAAAACCAATTACAAGTTAACAAATTACCAAAGAATAAATTACGTATATGGAACTAAAAATGACGAACTGAAAACTAGGCTATGGATACAGGAGCAATAGGTTATAACATGAAAATCAAAGGGTACAGCTAGGCTAGGTTATTGGCAAAGAACAAAAAATATGGTAAATCGGTAACTACAACTGTAAAAAGGCTCAACAAAACATTATACAGAACTACTATTGACAATAAAGGCCGATATAAAAAGCATTAACGGTAAAAGTAACAAGGGAGCACATGGCTTTAACCTAGTCTGAGAAACATCTAGACAAAGAACACAAATTTAACAAAACTCTGAGAACACAAGCAAGAACGATTAATATTATTGCAACAAAATATTCTCACCAAAAAGGTGATTAGATATTAAAACTTACAAAATGAACACTTACGTTTTAGAGCTTCTAGCCTATCATCTCGTGACTAACGGCTGCTGACCAACCAACTCGAACTACCAGAACAATCTAGAAGATGGCCAACCTGACAGCCAAAGGCCGGAACACGGAACGAACGGATCCGGGCCAACAGCCACCAACTACGCGAAACGCCGGGAAAAAGCGAATCTCAGGCAGCCCGGCAGACTACGACGGAAAAAACGAAATGTACCGGTCAAAGGCCCGGTACAATATAATCCCAGTTTTAACTTTAAAACAGGTTTTACTGTAATTTTATGATCGTTCTCAGTAGGGTAAGTCTAAATAGCCTAAATATTTCATACTTAATGTGCATAAGACTTTTTTTTTCTTAGACGTCAAACAGGCATCTAATTAGACTGTATAGAAGGGTTTTGACTAAACCTGTAATTATTATTCTATGTGAAGAACATGCCATAAAACAGGGAATTTAAAAGCAAATCAGAGTTTAAAACAAGCAGATAGAAACAAATCTTTATAATCTCAATAAAAGTTAACAATAGAAATAGCCACAATATATTTTTTCCGAAGTGAATAGAACATAGTCTTTCACATACCTAAATAACAATAACGCTTACAATAAATAATTATATGAACCACTAAGCGTGGCCATTAAATAACTAACAAACACGGCTCTACAGTGGGTTTCAGAGACCTAATTTCCTATTTGTTAATTCCTATTCTCCCTCCATATTAACTAGATTTATTACTCATATAATGTTACGAGAGTCAAGATCACTTGGAAGCATAGAGTTGAGTGACATGGTTAGGTTACATTTGGTGTTCTACATATTTACAAGAGATCCCTGGAAAATCTATTGTCTCGTCACATAAATTTAAAAGTCTGAAACCCATATCCACTAACACACCTTTCTAGATGTAAAATATGAAAGAAAACTTCCTTAATATATTCTCAAATCCTATATTAAGCCTGAATGTTGATGTGATCGTTGGAATTTCTGAACAGAAATACGTATTTAGAGGTGAAAACTCCATACATGAGCAATGGTGTAGAATGTAGATGGTTATCACATTCTAGGAGACTCGGAACGGGAAATTCGCTTGTGCCAGCTTGTACTCTTAACAAACTACAACAAGAGAAAGTGATTAAGTATGTTAGACAAGATGAAATATCCACCATCATAACATACTTTTCTTGAACCCGCCTATATCCTGAAAGTAACTATTACACCTTCAGAAATATATGGTTTATCCAAAAATAAGTTATGTATGAAGAATATCATAGCAAGTTCTGTCTAACGCTCAAACAGAAGAAAATAATCATCATTTACAATGAATTCTACAAAAATAAAAGCAGCTGACTTGTTATTTTTTTAAATTTCAGGGTATTCAGATGCAGAATTGCTCACTACATTGTCACAGCAGCTGTTATCCTTATCCGTGTAATTTCCTTCTTCGTCTATTATCTTCACAGCTGCAATTATTTGATCGTCATTAAGCTCTTCGTTTGTAGTAGCTTCTAAAACGTCTGCTTCCTTTAACCACTCTTCTACATGTTTGTCTGTCCAATGCATATCTTGCTTAAGTGCTCGTAGATCTTGTAGAGATCCTGTAAGTATGTGTCTTCTTCCTCCACTGTCATTGTAGATAATCAAGCTGCCACATATGATGAAGACTCTTCTTCAGCAATGTCAAAACTGTCGTTTTGCTTCAAAGATGGCCAAACTTTCTTCCATGCTTTTTGAAGCGTTGATTATTTTATCTCATCCCATGCAGTCTTTAATGTTAGGATATTTCATGGCCTCAAAGAGTGAACACTTTTTGGATTTATCTAGCAGGGATCCAACATATTTTCTTCTGTATCTCCTCTTTAACCATTCAATGACACGTTGATCCATTGGCTGAATCAAAGGTGTTACATGGGGGGGGGGGGGGGTAAAACATTGCTTTTTTGTTCCCTTCACTAAGTTCGGCCTCTGATGGGTAACTTGGAGCGTTGTCAAGGGATTAGTTATAATAAGAGACTTGTTTCGGCTCTTATTTAATATATTAATACAGCATTTATGGTTTAGGTAGATAACGTTTATCGTAAATCTATTTAAAATAACTATTAACTAGAAAAACGATAACTGTATAAGAAGTTATTTTATACAATACTCTAATATCCATAAATCTCATAAAAGTAACTATATTATCTACGTTATATCCTTAAAATGTAATACATTATTTAGTTTAAGATAAATTAGATCGTTAAATACCATTAAGGATAGAAAACACTGTCCATTTTATACTAAAATTGAATAAATGTGTACTGTTTAGTACTAGACACGTTTAAAACCAAATGTAACATTTATGGTAATAAAGAAAAACATTTTGAAACAGGATACCTGATTTAAAACAATGAAGTTATTATTCAGTGAAAGCTTAAATATTTGTAATATTTATTAATTTTCCAAAAACAGTGCCCTAGACATGTTCTATCCCCTTTATCTCTGTGTTAGTGTACCAATCAATGTGTTATCAGGCTAAAAGTGACGTTAATGTCACTAACCATTAAAGAGCCACAGATATATTTCACCTTACAAGTGGTTCTAAGTACACTATACGCTCCATGTACTAAAGCTCCATTACAAGTTTCATGTTAATAAAACTTGTGAAAGAGTAATTTGCTGGAAAACAGAAAGTCTCTAAGAGGAATTCCTTGTCCTCACAAGCTTTAGCGAAGCTACACTATTGCTGAGATAATTTTATATCCATTATCGTGTGAAATAACACATCACAATCGTATTTTTACATCTAAACCATAATTATTTATTTGTCAACAAGAAAATGTATTTCGTTAATTAGGTGATGTGGACATGAGAACGGGAGATTAAAAAAATATTTCTTTAATAAAAATTAACTCGTACATTAGTGTGTATATTTACATGTAAAGTTTTTTCTAAACATATTGAACGTTTTGTATTGAATGACGATAGTTTATCAGATCCTATGACAAATAAACTAATATTCTCAACTTTTTTACTGAAAAAATTGAAGAGGCAAAAAGAATTTAAAATTAATGAACAATTGGTTTTATTAACACATTCTCATTTATGAATTAGGGAGCTTATATTATGTATACAATAGAGACAAATTAAATTATTGCGACTTTAGTAATTGTTGCTTGGAAATTATGATTTTAAGTCCTCAGAGAAAATTACGTATAAAATGAGACAGTATACAATAAATTATTTAAATACTAAGCTTATAATTATAAATCAAAAGTGTTAGCACGTGCAAAGACGCAGTTCAGGCTTGAAAGCCCATACACACATTGTAGCAACCACGCAGTATCAGTCTTGAAACCCCAATGTACACATTGTAGCAACCACGCAGTTTTAGTCTTGAAACCCCAATGTACACATTGTAGCAAACACGAAATTTTAGTCTTGAAACCCCAATGTACACATTGTAGCAACCACGCAGTTTTAGTCTTGAAACCCCAATGTACACATTGTAGCAACCACGCAATTTTAGTCTTGAAACCCCAATGTACACATTGTAGCAACCACGCAGTTTAAGTCTTGAAACCTCATGTACACATTGTAGCAACCACGCAGTTTTAGTCTCGAAACCCAATGCAAACACTGTAGCAACCACACAGTATTAGTTTCGAAACCCCATGTACACACTGCAGCAACCACAGAGTATTAGTCTCTATAACCCATGTACACAGTGTAGGAACCACGCAGTTTTAGTCACGAAACCCCATGCAAACACTGTAGCAACCACACAGTTGTAATCTTGAACCCCATGTACACACTGTAGCAACCACACAGTTTTAGTCTTGAACCCCATGTACACACTGTAGCAACCACACAGTTTTAGTCTTGAACCCCTGTACACACTGTAGCAACCACACAGTTTTAGTCTTGAACCCCATGTACACAGTGTAGGAACCACGCAGTTTTATTCACGAAACCCCATGCAAACACTGTAGCAACCACACAGTTGTAGTCTTGAACCCCATGTACACGCTGTAGCAACCACACAGTTTTAGTCTTGAACCCCATGTACACACTGTAGCAACCACACAGTTTTAGTCTTGAACCCCTGTACACACCGTAGCAACCACACAGTTTTAGTCTTGAACCCCATGTACACACTGTAGCAAGCACTCAGTTTTAGTCATGAATCCCATGTACACACTGTAGCAACCACACAGTTTTAGTCTTGAACCCCATGCAAACACTGTAGCAAGCACTCAGTTTTAGTCTTGAAACCCCAATGTACACACTGTAGCAACCACGCAGTTTAAGTCTTGAAACCCCAATGTACACATTGTAGCAACCACGCAATTTTAGTCTTGAAACCCCAATGTACACATTGTAGCAACCACGCAGTTTAAGTCTTGAAACCTCATGTACACATTGTAGCAACCACGCAATTTTAGTCTTGAAACCCCAATGTACACATTGTAGCAACCACGCAGTTTAAGTCTTGAAACCCCAATGTACACATTGTAGCAACCACGCAATTTTAGTCTTGAAACCCCAATGTACACATTGTAGCAACCACGTAGTTTAAGTCTTGAAACCCCAATGTACACATTGTAGCAACCACGCAATTTTAGTCTTGAAACCCCAATGTACACATTGTAGCAACCACGCAGTTTAAGTCTTGAAACCCCAATGTACACATTGTAGCAACCACGCAGTTTAAGTCTTGAAACCTCATGTACACATTGTAGCAACCACGCAGTTTTAGTCTTGAAACCCCAATGTACACATTGTAGCAACCACGCAATTTTAGTTTTGAAACCCCAATGTACACATTGTAGCAACCACGCAGTTTAAGTCTTGAAACCCCAATGTACACATTGTAGCAACCACGCAGTTTAAGTCTTGAAACCCCAATGTACACATTGTAGCAACCACGCAGTTTTAGTCTCGAAACCCAATGCAAACACTGTAGCAACCACACAGTTTTAGTCTTGAACCCCATGCAAACACTGTAGCAACCACACAGTTTTAGTCTTGAACCCCTGTACACACTGTAGCAACCACACAGTTTTAGTCTTGAACCCCATGTACACACTGTAGCAACCACACAGTTTTAGTCTTGAACCCCATGTACACACTGTAGCAACCACACAGTTTTAGTCTTGAAAACACATTCACAGACTTTAGCAACCACACATTTTTAGACTTGAAAGCCCATACACACATTGTAGCAACCACGCAGTTTTAGTCTTGAAAGCCCATACAAACAATGTAGCAACCACGCAGTTTTAGTCTTGAAACTTCATGCACAAAATGATGACAACCACAAGATCCCCTAGTAGCGTTATTAACAGCACCGTCATTCACGTATTTTTATTTTTCAATCCACATAATCCTACGACACGTAAAGCATTCTCCTTGTCATCCACCATACACATACACCATCAATGGTCCTACAACTTTTTAACGATATCCACCAAAATGTGTCCTGGGACTCGATCGTTAACTCCTCGACAAATTCACGATGCCGTAGCGGAAATACGTCTGCCTACTTATTACATGTATGAATTTACAGAACCACCTACCTATCCAATGTGTGTCTTGACAGTATGGTTACTCTATACTTACTATATATTGTAACAAACAATGTTTCAATATTAAAAAACAACCAAAATAGAGATTACTACTTGCATGATCTTATTATTATGTAAACCTAAAATAATGTCCTTGCAACAAACAATATTGTGTGCATTTTATGCATTTCTTCAATATTTCTTGTACTGTTATTACAATTTCATTTTAAGGAGTAATTAACAACTATGTAATGGATAGATTTATTAATAAGCTATACACTTTTCGTTGATAATGAGTATTAAGTTAATTGTCATCCAATGGCAAATACTTTATGTTTGATTACATAAGAACATTATAGATTTATGATTCTTGCATTCAATGTTTGGCCTGTGTATAATGTATTTAAATATTTTAAAAAATCAATACTTGGATTACTTTATTCTTCATGTATAGAGAGTGACATAAGCCATCATACATAATTTTATTTCAGTGATTATCAACAGTGATTCTTTGCGAATAACAAATACAGCTCAATATAAATATTGGGTTAAGAAAATACTCCAAAATACAAGTAGCGTTAATGGAAATACATAAAACAATATAAACAAACAAGTATATGGTGCCAAAATATTGTTTATAATGCTCGATTTTTAAAGCCAGAGACCAAACTAAAAGGAGATATATAAAAAATAAAGAATGTTTTATTTACTTGTGATAATACAAATAATTTAAACTTAGTGCGACCGTACCTAAGACGTTAAGGTGGTAGCTTTTCACGTAGCTGGTTCGGGTTCGTTTCCCGATGTGAACTTCGCCGTTCCTCGGAAGTCACGCTGAGCCAGTGGTCTCCAGATTAAGTGTTATTAAGTTAACTTTAAATCAGGACAATCATAAAAAAATTAACGGTTAAATTCAGATTTTCTTTCCATCAAACAACTATTTGTAAATACTATTTGTAAAAACAAATTGCACAGTATGAAATTTAAAGTACAATGACTGATATTATAGTTTGAAAGCTAAGACTTCACGTTTAAGTCCCACTATATCCATTAAATGATGATAGGGTTTGTGGTTGAACCCGTCTGAGGATTGAAGATTAGTTTTCCGTTCAAGGCTTGTAGTGTATCGGACAGTCAGATGGTCATCTAATTAAGCGAGTTCTCTCCAGTGCAAGAAGGGATAACAGGGTTTGTGGTTGAGCATCATATAGATCGTTGTGGTTGAGCCCGTCCGAGTGGTGGATATTAGTTTTCCGTTCAAGGCTTGTAGTGTATCGGACAGTCAGATGGTCATCTAATTAAGCGAGTTATCTCCAGTGCAAGAAGGAATAATAGGGTTTGTGGTTGAGCCCGTTCGAGTGGTGGATATTAGTTTTCCGTTCAAGGCTTGTAGTGTATCGGACAGTCAGATGGTCATCTAACTAAGTGAGATCTATCCAGTGCAAGAAGGAATAATAGGGTTTGTGGTTGAGCCCGTCCGAGTGGTGGATATTAGTTTTCCGTTCAAGGCTTGTAGTGTATCGGACAGTCAGATAGTCATCTAATTAAGCGAGTTTTCTCCAGTGCAAGAAGGGATAATAGGGTTTGTGGTTGAGCCCGTCCGAGTGATGGATATTAGTGTTACGTTCAAGGTTTGTGGTGTATCGAACATTCTGATGCTCGTCTAACTAAGTGAGATCTCTCCAGAGCAAGAAGATGTGATAGGGTTTGTGCTTGATCCCGTCCGAGTAGTGGATATTGGTTTTTCGTTCAAGGTTTGTAGTGTATCGGACAGTCAGATGGTCATCTAACTGAGATATCTCCAGAGCAAGAAGGGGTGATAGGATTTGTGGTTGAGCCCGTCCGAGTGATGGATATTAGTTTTCCGTTCAAGGTTTGTGGTGTATCGAACATTCTGATGGTCGTCTAACTAAGTGAGATCTCTCCAGAGCAAGAAGATGTGATAGGGTTTGTGCTTGATCCCGTCCGAGTAGTGGATATTGGATTTTCGTTCAAGGTTTGTAGTGTATCGGACAGTCAGATGGTCATCTAACAGATATCTCCAGAGCAAGTAGGGGTGGTAGGATTTGTGGTTGATCCCGTCCGAGTAGTGGATATTGGTTTTCCGTTCAAGGCTTGTAGTGTATCGGACAGTCACATGGTCATCTAATTAAGTGAGATCTATCCAGTGCAAGAAGGGGTGATAGGGTTTGTGGTTGAGCCTGTCCGAGTGGTGGATATTAGTTTTCCGTTCAAGGTTTGTGGTGTATCGAACATTCTGATGGTCGTCTAAATAAGTGAGATCTCTCCAGAGCAAGAAGATGTGATAGGGTTTGTGCTTGATCCCGTCCGAGTAGTGGATATTGGTTTTTCGTTCAAGGTTTGTAGTGTATCGGACAGTCAGATGGTCATCTAACTGAGATATCTCCAAAGCAAGAAGGGGTGATAGGATTTGTGGTTGAGCCAGTCCGAGTTGTGGATATTAGTTTTCCGTTCAAGGTTTGTGGTGTATCGTGCCGTCAAATTGTCATCTAACTAAGTGATATATCTCTAGAGCAAGAAGGGGTGATAGGGTTTGTGGTAGAGCCCATCCGAGTGGTGGATATTAATTCTCCGTTCAATGGCTGTTGTGTATCGGACAGTCAGATGGTATTCTAAGCGTGACCCATCCAGTGCAAGAAGGAAGAATAGGGTTTGTGATTGAACCCGTCCCAGTGGTTAGGCTTCCGTTAGTTTTCCGTTCAACGTGTGTGGTGTATCGGAC
Source organism: Stictocephala bisonia (assembly GCA_035578905.1). Classification (NCBI taxonomy): domain Eukaryota; kingdom Metazoa; phylum Arthropoda; class Insecta; order Hemiptera; family Membracidae; genus Stictocephala; species Stictocephala bisonia. Next base: position 1,449,342 of record JAQJVL010000047.1, read on the forward strand.
TGCTCAGGTTGGTCACCTGAGCCAGAATAATATTACGTGGCATTTTAAACGTTTTATACTTTGCAAATACTATGTAAATATTTGTATCGTGGATTCTCTGTGCTTTCTTTTGTATGGCCAACGCAAAATAGTAAGTATGATTTTGTAACAGAAATATATGGTATTTACGAGGGAAATGTATACTAACAAAGTGTTATTATCAAATCCTATTTGTATTTTAAAAAACAAAATGGTTTAGATTAGGTTGGTTCATATTATTTAATACGTAAGACTAGTATAATATTAGAGCATGGTCATATGGCCTTACAATCAATATTTAATACGTAAGACTAGTAGTAATATTAGAGCATGGTCATATGGCCTTACAATCAATATTTAATACGTAAGACTAGTAGTAATATTAGAGCATGGTCATATGGCCTTACAATCAATATTTAATACGTAAGACTAGTAGTAATATTAGAGCATGGTCATATGGCCTTACAATCAATATTTAATACGTAAGACTAGTAGTAATATTATAGCATGGTCATATGGCCTTACAATCAGTATTTAATACGTAAGACTAGTAGTAATATTATAGCATGGTCATATGGCCTTACAATCAATATTAAATACGTAAGACTAGTAGTAATATTATAGCATGGTCATATGGCCTTACAATCAATATTTAATACGTAAGACTAGTAGTAATATTATAGCATGGTCATATGGCCTTACAATCAATATTTAATAAGTAAGACTAGTATAATATTAGAGCATGGTCATATGGCCTTACAATCAATATTTAATACGTAAGACTAGTAGTAATATTATAGCATGGTCATATGGCCTTACAATCAATATTTAATACGTAAGACTAGTAGTAATATTAGAGCATGGTCATATGACCTTACAATCAATATTTAATACGTAAGACTAGTATAATATTAGAGCATGTTCATATGGCCTTACAATCAATATTTAATACGTAAGACTAGTAGTAATATTATAGCATGGTCATATGGCCTTACAATCAATATTTAATACGTAAGACTAGTAGTAATATTATAGCATGGTCATATGACCTTACAATCAATATTTAATACGTAAGACTAGTAGTAATATTATAGCATGGTCATATGGCCTTACAATCAATATTTAATACGTAAGACTAGTATAATATTAGAGCATGGTCATATGGCCTTACAATCAATATTTAATACGTAAGACTAGTAGTAATATTACAGCATGGTCATATGGCCTTACAATCAATATTTAATACGTAAGACTAGTAGTAATATTATAGCATGGTCATATGGCCTTACAATCAATATTTAATACGTAAGACTAGTAGTAATATTAGAGCATGGTCATATGACCTTACAATCAACAATTATTACGTAAGACTAGTAGTAATATTAGAGCATGGTCATATGGCCTTACAATCAATATTTAATACGTAAGACTAGTAGTAATATTAGAGCATGGTCATATGGCCTTACAATCAATATTTAATACGTAAGACTAGTAGTAATATTGTAATATTAGAGCATGGTCATATGGCCTTACAATCAATATTTAATACGTAAGACTAGTAGTAATATTAGAGCATGGTCATATGGCCTTACAATCAATATTTAATACGTAAGACTAGTAGTAATATTATAGCATGGTCATATGGCCTTACAATCAATATTTAATACGTAAGACTAGTAGTAATATTAGAGCATGGTCATATGACCTTACAATCAATATTTAATACGTAAGACTAGTAGTAATATTAGATCATGGTCATTTGACCTTACAATCAATATTTAATACGTAAGACTAGTAGTAATATTAGAGCATGGTCATATGGCCTTACAATCAGTATTTAATACGTAAGACTAGTAGTAATATTGTAATATTAGAGCATGGTCGTATGGCCTTACAATCAATATTCATATAATTATTTTGTTAACTAATTAATTTATAATTAACTGGCCATACAATTTCTAAATTGAATTTTTATGATTATAGGTTGTTGTTCAAGTCAATAAAACGATTATTTATTTAGAATCATATCGGTAAGTTCTTACTGACTTGTACTTGAACACTAAGACAAAGATGAAATTTTAAAAACATTTTAATTCATGCGATAATAACTTACATAGTTTTATATCATTAAATACTCGTCTGATCAGTTTTTTTGATTAAAAGGGAGTTAAAAAAAAGACAGTAATTGAACATTGTTACTTATCAATGATGGTTGAGTACATGTGATTTAAGAACTTTTATAAGAATATATTCTTACTAGAGAGTTATGCAGATTCTTATTGAAGAAACGATATGTACAATATACAAGGTATAGTCAAAAAGTGTCGAAAATCGGTTGAAATATGTTTATTGGACAAAGATAAAATCTTACCATCCTATATTCCTTCAAAATACTCTTCTCCTATAACAATACACTTGTCCCTACGATCATACAGACGGTCCAAAAATGTTTGACACTTTTTTTATATGTATTTAAATACTTTTATCACATTTTTAGTGAAAATGTTAGCACCTGCAAATAAATTTACTTTTATTGATGTTTTTACCGTGTGAACAGTAAGAAATCGGCCGGCATGAGGTCAAGCGATTATCAAGGATGTTCTAACGTGGTGCTTGACTTGGTAGCTACGTACTAACAAGAATCGATGTGCAGGGGTATCGTCATGCAGTTAAATCCAATTGTTTTCTGCTCATTTTTTAGTCCGATTCCTCCTAATGGCATCTCGTAAGCGCCTAAGAACTTTTGGGTGGATAAATTTATCTTATATGCGATATCATCATTTTTTTTTTCAGTTTGCATGGACAGTTTGCGGAACTCGCTCAAGGTTGTAATCTGTGGTTTCCAGTCGAAGTGCGTCCACTACGAGAGTCATCTTCAATGTTTATGCGATCTTCACGAAAACGTTTGTACCTTTCGTAAAATTGGCTTTTCTTCATCGCCTTGATTCCGTATGCTTGAATTGACATTTCAAGTGTCCCAGAAGATGAAATTTGAAGCAAAAAACAAAATTTAATGTTTTTTTATCTGTTCATTAAACATATTTAAAAAACACAACAATTTAAACACGCAAATATACGAAAAGTGATCTCCACGGAGGAACAATGGCGGCTGGGCGATACTCACTCTACCTATATCCCTTCTCCAGTAGTAGGGATATAGGTAGAGTGATAGATGACGAAATTCCCACCGGCAACCAAGCTGTGTGTCTCTGGACATCGATTCCGGAAACTTTTTGACTGTACCTTGAATATTTAAACTAATATACCTTTTAATTTCTGACACAGGTTTAGTGATAAATCCAAACCACTTTCCCAAAATTAATTATTTTTAGTAGATAAAATACGTGTAAAAATGTTAAAAATAAATCATACAGCATTATTATTTACATATAAGTTCGTTTATTTAAAAAATCAAAGTACAATATACTAAATTTTAATGTACTTTAAAACAGATTTAAGTAATAAATATTTATCTAGATATATTAGGTTTATAACTAATACTTAAACACTGAACATTGTGTATTGTAATGTAACATTCTACAGCTTGCCCCTATCTTAAACAAAACCATAAATAATCCCTCAGAAATTTCCAGTCATGCCAACAGAACGATCTAATAGCCCCACATCTTTTGTAAGTCTTGTGTACTCAACCGATTCGTTTCACAATTCTTGAAAGTTCTGATGAGTCTGCGTCAGCGAATACGAACAATGGAGATACTTTTAAAATGTACAATATTGGCTTACACTTCTTGGATAATTTTATAATTCCGGAATGACACATATATTTGAATAAAAATAGAATGAATGTATATTTACGGAGTTTGTATAAAAACCGATTTTGGTGGATCAGGCGAATTCTTAAAATATCAATTAAGATTCTGGTGGTCTCATTATTTAAAAATCCATCAAAAAACTGAGAATTAAAATTATATGTGAAAATTTATAAAATGAAAACAATATTAATTTTACTTAAAAATAACAATTGTTATGGTAATTAGTTACTTTCAAATGGTATTTATTCCTGTTAGATACTTTAGTTGTTCTGTTTATGAAATTATATAAAGTAGATTAAGAGGTGCCTTAATATGTGATATAACAAAAACCACCCTATAATACTTCAGTTTCATTGCACATACATTTAAATCCTGGTGAATGAGGAAGATATGAACTACAGTAATCAAAAATAGTCTTTTTGGATATCTTTGAAGTCCCTTAATACTAAAAGTTACCTACTGAATGGCATTGCCTCTTTAAGTAAAGGCATTGAATACATATTGATTGATAGAGGGTACCTATCTCATGTTTCTAATGTACAAATTGTGTACACTAAGCTAGTCACACAAAGCCTTCACAAAGTTATTATTGATACTCTGAGTCATATAACTCTATTACTAAAGTGTATTGTTATTGTACACTTTGTAAAGTCAACTGAATAACGCTTACAGTGTTTTGTAGCGTAACTAATTGGTTACGGCACATTCCCTTGATTAATTATATAATATATTAGTTAACGTTATTTAACTCTGTATTATAATTTATTCATATGCTTTATTTTTCATTATATTTGAGGATTATATCATAAGGAAATGTAAATTGGACTTGCTGAGTGCTGAATCCACACAGATGACGGTTAAAACAAGAATACAAAATACAATTTAAAGTGAAGACTTTATTGATGTAAGCTTTGTTCGTTTTTTTATTTGAAGTTTTGGAAAATAATGTAGTGATGAATCATAAAAATAAAAAACTAGGACTATCTGGAACAATATAAAACTAACGTACAACAACATTACGCTATGTACAATGTTTAAGAGAAAAAGATTTAATTAATATTACCAATTTAAAATTCAAAGTAACAAATATTAATTGTACATACAATGGAACATGTAAACCACATAACTAAAATAGACGTTTTATAATTATATTCAGATATTTATAAGAATTTACTGGGGTGCTACAATTAAACAGTAGCGTTGAGATAAATATTTTATTAATTGTCAGTTTACAAAATCTTCCAACCCCTTTATAATATTTAACTATTCCTTCATCTAATTTGTTTAAAGTTTTCATCCAAACATATATTTAAATTGCTAAACTAACATACATATTTTATTTTTATCCATACAATAGTTATACTTCAAGTACAATTCACTTCTGTTAATTATTTTGTCACGGATAAAATAAAAAGTTCATGTCTCTGGCCTATTTATACTTTCTCTAATTTAATGTAAATTAAATTATTGAAAGTGTAAATAAAACATAGGCTTTGTATCGCAGACATAGCTTTGTAGCAGACATAGCTTTGTAGTCGACATAGCTTTGTAGCAGATATAGCTTTGTAGTCGACATAGCTTTGTAGTCGACATAGCTTTGTAGTCGACATATATTTGTAGTTGACATAGCTTTGTAGTCGACATAGCTTTGTAGTCTACATAGCTTTGTAGTCGACATAACTTTGTAGCAGATATAGCTTTATATTCTACATAGCTTTGTAGTCGACATAACTCTGTAGTCGACACAGCTTTGTAGTCGACATAGCTTTGTAGTCGACATAGCTTTGTAGTCGACATAGCTTTGTAGTCGACATAGCTTTGTAGCAGACTGAAGAAGTAATTTCAAAGTAATGATCGTAAGTAATAACATTTCTTTTTCTTTTGTTTTCAATTTTTTTTATTTTTAAACTTGCTAAAATACTTTTGTTATTTAAAAAAATATAAATTAGTACTTTATTAGTTTTGATTGACTAGTATATAAGCTAAGTAAAGTTATTATATTCTTATAACTATGTTTTGATATGACTTGTTGTAGTTGTTATTTTTGGTTAGGTGAAAGAGAGGAACTAATAATATTAACCTCACTACTTGTACACTTTGTTCTCGATGAAGCCATTTTTAATTTAATTTAATTCGTAAATTAATAAAACTATTCCATGACAAAATATACATTTTATTACATGATCAATGTACTTTATTTTGTGTTTACGATGAAAAAAAAGAAAAAAAGATGAACACATGTCATAAAATATTTGTGACCCTGTGAACTTTGCTGAGTTACTGAACTTAGCTCCCGTTAACTACATATTACAGATACCGTGGGGAGACTTATTGGACGGTTGATTCTTTCGAAAACTATTACCAACGAAACTCATATGAAGAGATCATTAAAATAAGCAGTACATAATGAATAAAACAATGCAAGTCTTACATTATTATTATCTGTTAATCACAAATGAATTTAGTATACTTACATAATACGGTACAATAAAAAGAGTATTTTTTAATTTTAAAAGTATAAGCAAAGATTTTTAGTATAACATAATGCGGTAACATTGTGAGTACACAGAACTGTCATAATTCTGAAATGTCAAGACTAGAATAATAAATGTGAAAATAAAATAGTAAAGACGAGAAGTGGGTAACTCATTTATAACTGCTCCATGCCTTTTACCAGACGCGGCTAGTAGCACAACGGAAGTCTATAAATCAAGTCTGGTAATATACTGTTCATAAATACACCAAGAGCTTCCGGTTCTGGTCTGGAGAGTTTTAAATATTGAGGAAATACATTTAAGCACTTTACGAAAACTGTTCATACCTTAATATTTGTAGATGATTAGTTATTTATCAAAAGTGAGTTAAAAAGTGTTGACATTTTCTTTAGGGCAGCATAGTGAAAATGGCATAGTTATATACAAATAAATAATAAAACAACGTTATTTAATCAGTATGCCTGATATCAAATTAAAATATATCTTATACAAATGAAAATTTACGAAAATTATGTCTAGTACTATAACAGTACAAGCAAGTATATGGACTTCTTTGATTTATATCAATAGATTTCGTTTAAAGAATTTTATCGATAACTAAAAGAATTCATACTGAACTTGATATACTATAATATTTGTATACTTAATCATATAATGTGTAGTTGATTGGTTTCAGTAAATCCGTACAACATTAAATTTCCTTTGCCTTTATTTTAATGACAGAGTTTGTCGTTGTATATTCTCAAAAAAATTATATTGAAGTAGCAAATTTACTACAAAATACAAAATTCATACATTTAAATTTGGTTTACACTGATTTAAACAATGTTGATATACCACTTATGAAAGTTAATGAAGAAGTGTAAGTTTTGTATAAGGATCATTGCATTTGGTTTTATACAGTAATCTTTTGATTAGTTTCGCCTGGTTGTGATAAAGTAAAAAAATCCATTTTAAGTTCTCTTTTATGCAGTGTCTTTAAAGTGTTTTATTTAAAACTACTACAAATTATGATAGCTTTTACTTAAAAAGTAACAACCGTCAACTGCATGAAAATGTTATAATTGTGAGCATGGATAACTCAGCTACACTGGCGTGGTAGCCTCCAGGGTTCCAAACGTCGTATTTAGTATTTAATAGTTGAAAACACTATTAAATACTTTTGGATCAGAAGGATGAAATAGTAAACTATTTAATCGTGATGAATTACCATTTCTAACTATGTATTAAATATATACTTGAAATAAAGTATATTTTGTTTGGAACGTCTCCCGGTATTAGAGGAGGACGTCGAGAATAATGTACTACCCTTGGCCATAAGAATTATTCCAGAGTTTACACGTTTAGGGCTAGTTGTCAATATATTAGATGCTAGAAAAAAATATAGTTAGGGACAATAGGTTTCACGGACCTTTTTTTGTGTGAAATAGAGTACTTACTTATGGTCGAAGTGAATGTTTCAGGTTAAAGCACCGTACCAGAAGTACACCGGTAGTTTGTACTGGCATTAGCACCGTGTACAGTCACCGGTACTATACCTCTTCACCCCTCAGAAGTAACAAGTAATTGACGTAATATATTTATTTGATCCAACATGGCGTATAATCTGATATTAGTGGGTAGGTTTATCTCCATATAATATAAATTCTGGGTGTTTCACTGAAAAAAAATACTATTAGACCTTTTAGCACAGTACTAATTTTATAAAACTTATTACCTGGTAAAAATGTTAAAACAAATTGAATTCCATTCACAGAAATACTTTAATAAATTTTTAAAACATAAAAAGGTAAAAACATTTAACAATACAAATATTTTATTCATGTTCTATTTTATCTCAACTTATAACATTTTCGTCAGAATTAAATCTATTGACATATTTAATTTGTTAACAAAAATTGTTTATTGAATATAATAATCGAAGGACTGTTACTTTAAGTTAATATTATTTATAACGGCAACATTTCTAGAGTTAAAACTAGTAATTCCTGTTGGTAACCTTTGAAGTTTACTTAACTGAAACACTAGATGGCACCAGATTCCCCTCATAGTTACAAACATTTATAATACAATTTTAATTTAAAAAAAAATTAAATTAACAGTAAGAATGAGAAAGAGGTTTTATTAGAACAGAAACTACGGTACAGTAAGTGGAAAAGGTAAAATTTGAACAGGATATCCTGAGAGTATTAACTCAGAAAGCAAGGGATTGGATGTCAAGGAAGCAGGGTCAGCATGCTAATCAGAATAATAAAATTTAGACTCACCAAACATTAGGCCGATGAATGCTGATGCGATGTAGAATCAGCGGAAGCTCCGGAAAGGAGACGGTCCCGCCATCACGAAACAAACGGGCCTATAGGGTGATCCGTAAATGAACACCTATAGTAATTGGTGTTTTCGAAATTGGAAACGTGTCCAGTGAGTGGCAGGGGGATGATATACTAGGGAAAGAGTTGGGAAGAAAAAGGAGTCTAAGGAACATAGTCCTAAGACTTCGTTAGGACTATGAAGCTCCATTTAAAAGTTCAATTTAGAACCAATGGCTTAAGATGAACAACAACCACCAGCCACCGAGCAGGTGGACCGCATGCAATCACAGTTTCCTTGTTGATTACCCATCCAAGGAACAGCCACGCTTGATGTTGCTTGATGCCCTTCGAATCGGAAACTTCGATTGTACCACTGGAAACATTTAGGCAATAATACATTTTATACAGTTATGAAACGAATTTCCAGTTAATAGAACATATTTATTTATTTATTCCTATGACGTCGATAGCCAAGCTATGGGCGAATATGGATCTGGAAGTGATAGAACTTCGGGAAATAGACCAATAGCGAGGACCAGCAATAATGGGTGGGCGGTGGGTCATTACCACTGTACGTGTATGGGTGGGCGGGTGGGTCAGTACCACTGTACGTTTATGGGTGGGCGGGTGGGTCAGTACCACTGTACGTGTATGTGTGGGCGGGTGGGTCAGTACAACTGTACGTGTATGGGTGGACGGGTGGGTCAGTACCACTGTACGTTTATGGGTGGGCGGGTGGGTGAATGCCATTGTACATTAATGGGGACGGGGTAGGCTTTATTGTGGATCTTTAGTTCAAAATTCTGAAAATGTTGCAACCAATGTACTTCTTACGACAGTAGTAGGCCTGAATATTGTTTAACAATATTCTGTACGTGTATGGGTGGGTCATTACCACTGTACGTGTATGGTTGGGCGGGTGGAACCAATGTTATCTTCCGTATATTAGCTCTTTATAATTAACTTGATATTTTACTGTGCTACTCCCTACCACTGTAAGGGTGAACCTTTTCGCGTTAACCACTCAACTATATCACCTGGAGGTCCAACTAATTAATCTTCGTCAACCCGCCTTGCAGAGCAAACACGGGACGAGCTAGGAGGAGGACTTGGGGCCACGGTCAAACCTCTTGCGATATCGACCCTCGGAGGACTTCACGTGAGGCCAACCTGAACCTGAGGGACGACTGGACTTGCAGCCTATCCTGAAACCCAGATAAGCCATCTCAAGGGACTGCGAGGGGTTCCACCCACGCCCAAGGGACTGTGAGCAACTCCACCCACCCCTAAGGGGACTGCAAACAACTCCAGACTCAACAAGCCAAGGCCATACTAGATTCCCTAGAAATCTAGATCCACTAGGCCCCCCTGGAAATTTAGGGGGCCTTGAACCAGCCCACCTGACCCTGAAAGACAAGCGGACACCGAATTCACGACGCCCCGTGGACACCCCATACCTGCATGAGACCTAGAGTCGAGGGGCATGTTAAAAAAATTTGTTTAACACTTCCAGGGTTTAAGAGAAACGAAAATATAACATTTGTAAACGAAAAGAAATTTAGTAAGGGCGTTCAATTACGTACGTTTTGCCTACACCAAAGCGTAAGCCGATGGGCTGTACATTACTCATATAAGAAGCTAATAATAATCGTAATTTAACGACAAAATATAATTCACTGATTGAGGGAATTGCGTCTTACATAATTTAATGTGTTGAGATTGTTAATTTAATTTTTAAATATATAAATACGTAAATCCACGTAATTGATCATAGTTCGTATAAGTGGTTGTTTTGAGTTAATATAGATATATAGTAAATAAATAATTATTGTGTTGGACATATAAACCATTAATATTGGATAATTCTTGAGAAGAATAAAGTAGTAGTAACTAGGGCCATTTGAATATATTTAAATTGTCACTAGAAGGTACTTGTAAAATAATATTACTTAAATCGTAGGGTAAATTGGTTAGGTCGTCATAGTTAGTAAGGTTGGTATATACTATACTATATATATATTATTGTTTAAATGTTAACTTTGATTGAAAATAATTTATTGATTATTTCTTGAGTATAGCTTGTTATTGAATATATAATTTTCACTTGTTAGTATAGACGTTTTGCATGTATAATACTTGTTTAGTTTGATTCTTAATGTGACGTTTATATCATTATTTAGAGGATTGTGATTTAATAGTATAGGGGTTTGTTGACGCTTGTTGTAAAATAATATTTCTTGAATGTATTGGTTTACCGGACTGTATATTGAAGCCAATGTTAATTGTAATTTGATTGATATCATATGTGCGTATATGTAAGCAACCTGTATATGTAAGCAACCTGCATGTTATTTTTAGCGCTTGCTTGTAGAAGTTTCAGTGGCAGAGGGGAATTTTTCCACTTACTGCTTTACTTCTAAGGCATGGACATTTACAAGTCCAACTTCCCAACCTAACCTACAACAACCAAACCACCCAAACAAGTACAGTGCTATTGACCCACCCGCCCACACATACACGTACATTCCTATTGAACCACCCACCCACCCCTAAACGTACAGAGCGAATGATTTATATTGTTGTTATAATTTATATTGTTTATTTTTGGATGAGAAGGGTATATTAAAGGAGGTGTATACTTGTAAAATAGGATAAGATAATTGTAATATTTTGGAAGGGACCGTCAAGATGATATACTGTGAAAATAAATTTGTGTTGTACTTTCACCAGTGTCAATAGTTATTCCAGGTCCTGGTTTCCTACACCAGCTAAGCGAGTCATTAAAGTTAAATTATTTTCTCATAACTTGTAGAGTAATCATTTGTGATTTAACATTTTATTGAACACTTTGAGTTTTGGAGGAAGTAAAAGTCTTACTTGGTGGTTGTTTGTCAACAGTTTTACACTTTAAAGTATAAAGATTAATATGTGAAAATATAGAATAATTTAAAAAGTTCTTCTTAACAGTATGTTCTGTTTAAGGTGGAAAGAACCCTCACAATAGCTTTTTAGGACTTCATTTAAAAGTGACGAATTTCTTGAAGTAGCTATACCAAAATGCATTAGTACTCATAATTTCATCTATTGACATTAACAATAACTTAAATAACTAACTATATATAATGTCCTATTGGTGATGGAATAACAGTGTAGTGGGTAATCTCTAATGACGTTTCAAATCACCTACATAAACTAAAAATTAGTCAATAATTTTGAACAAAACACATATCCTTTCTCTTATTTGAACCTCCGTGCAAAATAACTGCTTTTTAATTATTCATGTTTATAGAAAACATTGTTTCTTCTAAAAAATCTAAATCCAATAGTTTAAGAGGCATATTTAAGTAGAAATGACTGCATTATTTGGTCAGTAATTATATTTTTTTTGGGTTAAAATTATGAGTATTTGTAAATGGTTATATATCAAACAGCAGCATTCACACCATCTTTTGTTCTGTTTAAAATTTAACATGATCACAATCGATATTGCATCAGGATCAGTTTAAAAATATCAATACTCCGACAATATCTCTTAGCCAATGAACACCGGTCAAATTACGAACTAAAACTGTTGCATAATTCAATTATCAATAACATCAAGACTCTTGAACTAACCTCAGGTCCATTACGATGTGTCACAAGTAGAAAGATTTAAAACGATTCGCTGAAGGGTCAGGTCCCAATCGTTTCCGTCATCATTTTGCCCTATACATTTTCAATAGTATAACCTATAATATATTTTAATAAGTGAACATTTATATAACATGATTTTGTACAGTTTAATAGTTCTTCTGTCAGTAAAAATATTAAGATATCAGTTACAAATTCTTAGAAATACTAATTAATATTTAAGAGAATTAATTAACATTTTTATGATACACCTTTTTTAATTGGTTGTATTTAAAAAGAATAATCGGATAATGAATGATGAATAGAAGTATAGAGCAAAGGTATAATTGTTATTATTGGATACTGTAGTAAAAAGTTAAAAATTAGAATGTTGAATTATGACCTTTACCGATAATGTTTTTGAAAATAACATTAAAAAGAACTTTCAAAAACGATAAACATAACTAAAATTTGGGTCTGCTAAAGCTAAAGATGTTTCACCTAACTTATTATGAATTTTCATTACTACACAATCTGTAACTTATGGAAGTGACTACATTTAAAATAGAAAACAACAATAACGTCGTGACAAGTCATGGGAAATATAAAATTTAATGTTATTACCAATAAAAATTAATTTTATCCAACATTGAAAAAAATAGAATATGTGTGATCATTTTGAATGTAGTATGTTTTAAGCCTACATTTGGAATAATTAATTGCATTTGAAATTTCTAATGAAAACGTGTAGTACCCAAGAAAACATTTCTAACTTCAGATAGTGTATGTGTACAAAAATAATAATGTACACTCTATACAGAAAACCCTTTATTCACAAAGAATGGGGTAGACAAGTGGAAATATGAAGCTTGGTGGTCCCGTGTAATGCACAGTCTGCTAGGGCTGTGAACATTTTACTAGATAAACAAAGCCTTTGTTAAATTTGCAATTATAACGTAACACTTTCTGCAATTAATATTCTAAACCATATTTTTAGTCGGCCAACCGACTCCTGTATACTTAAAAATCTACCTTACTCTTAACAGACTCTAACATTTAGACAATTTTTTATAAAAAGTGTCTTAAAAGTATTTCGTGTATACACTTGTACATACATTTTTGACACATATTAAACTAATAATATCAAAATATCCATATGTTCTTAAAGATAAATGTTAATATAGATTAAGTATATTAATGTAGATAGTAACAAATTAGAAAACTAGTGCACATTGGAGCCGTCATGTACCGTCATGCCATCATGTAACGTCATGCCATCATGTACCGTCATGCCATCATGTACCGTCATGGCATCATGTACCGTCATGCCATCATGTACCGTCATGCCATCATGTACCGTCATGGCATCATATACCGTCATGTCATCATGTACTGTCATGTCATCATGTACCGTCATGCCATCATGTACCGTCATGCCATCATGTACCGTCATGCCATCATGTACCGTCATGTCATCATGTACCGTCATGCCATCATGTACCGTCATGTCATCATGTACCGTCATGCCATCATGTACCGTCATGCCATCATGTACCGTCATGTCATCATGTACCGTCATGCCATCATGTACCGTCATGCCATCATGTACCGTCATGCTATCAACTGGAGACATAAATGATTGACGGATAAGATCCAACAGCATCTGATTATATTCAGAATAACATTATTACTCAATAATAATTACTCTTGTAACTTATTATAAACATTATTTTAAGCTGGAAAAGGTCAACTGATAGTATAATCATTACCTTCCGTATTAGCAATGCAGTGAATATGGATTGCAACGTGAATTCGAACGAATGTATGTAACAAGCGAGTATAGAATACTGACAAATAATAATGTTTAGGCCTCAAAAAACTAATAGGTTTTTATAAAGCAACAATAGCTTTTCAACTTAGTGCATGCATCTGAAACGTGTTTCTTTAATAATTTTATTCAATTCTAAATATTTTAAACTTTGTATTAATGAAACATTAAAATTTAAACATGATTTATTTTACATTTATAGTCGTGTTGTTGCCATTGTGACGTCATAGGAGATGCGCGTAATACCTACCGTCTTCTTTCCTAGGTATACCGTGACAACAATGCACTTTTGCATTATACAGATGCCAGTACATGTACAGAGGTGTTTACCCACCCATACACGTAGAGTGGTATTGACCCACCCACCCACCCATATACGTACAATGGTATTGACCCACTCGCCCACACCCATACATGTACAGTGGTATTGACCCACTCGCCCACACCCATACATGTACAGTGGTATTTACCCACCCGCCCACCTATATACGTACAGTGGTATTGACCCACTCGCCCACACCCATACATGTACAGTGGTATTGACCCACCCACCCACCCATATACGTACAGTGGTATTGACCCACCAACCCACTTATATACGTACAGTGGTATTGACCCACTCGCCCACACCCATACATGTACAGTGGTATTGACCCACCCACCCACCCATATACGTACAGTGGTATTGACCCACTCGCCCACACCCATACATGTACAGTGGTATTTACCCACCCACCCGACCATATACGTACAGTGGTATTGACCCACTCGCCCACACCCATACATGTACAGGGGTATTGACCCACCCACCCACCCATATACGTACAGTGGTATTGACCCACCCACCCACCCATATATGTACAGTGGTATTGATCCACTCGCCCACACCCATACATGTACAGTGGTATCTACCCACCCATCCAACCGTATACGTACAGTGGTATTGACCCACTCGCCCACACCCATACATGTACAGTGGTATTGACCCACTCGCCCACACCCATACTGTACATTGGTATTGACCCACCCACCCATATACGTACAGTGGTATTGACCCACTCGCCCACACCCATACATTTACAGTGGTATTTACCCACCCGCCCACCTATACACTGGGAGTGGTATTAGGACTATGAAGCCCCATTTAACAGTTCAACTTAGGAGCAATGGTATCTCTCAATCACCACTAGCCACCGGACAGGAGGGCTGCATGCAATCACAGTTTCCTTAGCGATTACCCATCAAAGGAACAGCTACGCTCGATGTTGCTTGATGCCGCTCTCTTGTGACAACATCGATCCTCTTCGAATCGGAAACTTCGATTGTGCCATTGGAAATATTCAGGTAATAATACATTCTGTACAGTTATAAAATGAATTGCCAGATAAATGGTGAACATATTTATTTATTTGTCCATTCCTATGACGTCGATCGTCAAGCTATGGGTCAATATAGATTACGAATGAATTTGTTGAGTGTAGATAGTGAATGTAAACATTGTTATTTTTATGTTTAGTATAAACTTTATAATAATTAATAATAAAACTAATAGTCCAAACAGTTACTTACAAAGTTACAAAATAGAACATGGTAAAATTTTAGGGTATTGTAATGAATTTGAATGAATAATATTAATGTACAATGTATGAATAAATGGTTTTCTTTATATTACAAAGTCACATAAATATCGGTTAAAGTATATAATACATCTTATTATATATATTTTAGTGATTTGTTACCAGTGATGTAGCGGCAGTAAGGTATGTAAGTGTGGTAAATGGGGCTGTTCACCTTGGAAACTGGATTTCATTGCCTTGAAACAAAGAACCGCCATCATTTTCGGCTAGCGCCACTTCGTAAAGAGTGTTTCTTTAGAATTGACTCGCTACCGTTTTTCATCATTAAAATTTTATAAAAATATAATTTGTACTTTTCAAAATCAAAATTATTTTTACACTGTTATTCTAAGTGGATCCATAGTTCATTGTAATTAACTACCTTTACATTAAATACTACGTGTAGTGGTAGTGGGGAGGTTGATATTCCCAACATGCCGGCTCGGAAATTGTTAGCCCACCAATTCTAATGAATGTAAATAAGTATTCAATTATTTTCCTATAGTATTTTTCACTTAATCTTCCTAACAACTTACACTCTAATAAAAACATTTAGCATTATTTATTTATTAATATAATATTTTAATTAAATATAACTAACCAGTCTACTGAACTACTTCACCTCTTGGGCTGTCTTAATGTTTTAGCATATATTAAACAACATTGTTACACAAGGTGAAATTTAAAAAATGTATATCAAACTATTGTTTATTATTAGCCACTTGAATTATATTGTTAGTATCTAATTACTTTTTACCATACTTTATTTTAGTTAAAATGTTATTGAGGTAAAAAATTTGTTTGTACCAAAAATCCATTAAAAAAATATCCTAGATACATTTAAATTATTTTATGTATTTAAAATATTTGTTTCATGTCCTTTTATGGCATGTTACATTAGCATCATATTTTTCGTGTTCTCGTACACAATAAAATCATAAAATAGCAAGCTCACACAAAATTAAGTTTAATTTCAATTTTTTCAGCTCTAATTTACACCCTACTGATAAGTATAAGATGAAACAACATCATCGTGTAATCTAGAACCACGAGGTCAATACCATCAAGCCTGTATGGGTGGGTGGATGGCTATTTAAAACTGTACATGTGTGGGTTGAGTGGGTGATCACCGTAATTCTATGGGTGGCCCATGTTTGTTACTCACCACCCTTACTTACAGTGTTATAGATTATCCCATCCATCCATGCACGTTATTTTTAAGGAACTGTGAGTATTAGTACATACACCAAGTACTTCAACAAACTTAGTGACTAGGGTAAATATTGTTTGCTTACAACCTGTAATTTAATAAATTATAACTTTATTAATAATTATTTAAAACCGATCAATCACTATTGCCACTTTGTTTGTTTGTTCATTTCAGTTGTTGTTGGCTAAATTAATTAAATTTGTTCATAGAATCCTTGGAAAAACATACAATTACATACCTAAATACTTTTAAAATTCGGTTAATGTTAGAGATGAATCAAACACTCCAGTAATTACAATTTTTATTACGAAATTAAAAAATATAATTAGTATAGTAAATATTATAATAAAAATAGTGTTTGATTCATCTATAACATTAAATTATAAATCCTGTAAAGAAAGAGCTTGAAGAATGACAATTCTCATCTTCTCAGAGTACTGATTCTCTAGATAGCTTGATTTTGTGACGGACACTATAAATACTACGGTAGCAATTAGGTTAATATTCTCTAATGCTATATATACCGTGTGTTCATAAAGTCCCTGACCTTTTAAATATTTTTGAAAATATTTAATATAGAGCAAAAAGAAATTGTAACAACTGGACATCACAACTTATGTTAAAACATAATTCAGTGACCCGCTACTCCTTACGGGGGACGTTCCGCTAGATATCGGAAGAAAATCTTAAATATAAGCATAGGTTGATATGGATACCATTTTAAAGCTGTAAATTAGAAGAACATCATGCCATAAATTAGACCTCAAAAGGTTAACTTAATGGCGGAACTTGAAAATTTAAATACTATTAAAAACTATTAAAGCAAAAACAAATAAAAAATATTGAAGAAAGTAGAAACAAGCGATTATTAAATAAATTTACAACAATTTTACTTATTGAGTAATATAGTAAACGTATTTTTACGTATATACATCTAATTAAAAACATTGAAATCATCAAATAAGCCAAGTCGTAAACCAACATCATATTTATTGTGAAAGGTGTTAATTATAAATACAATTATTTGTTTCCAGGTCTTGTTATCACTTTAGTAACCCTTTTACTCGACAGAAGAAACTTTACGAAGTACAAGACTTAACTTCTAAGAGGAATCCTCTGTCTTTCCAACTTTACGAAGTACAAGACTTAACTTCTAAGAGGAATCCCCTGTCTTACCAACTTTACGAAGTACAAGACTTAACTTCTAAGAGGATTCCTCTGTCTTACCAACTTTATGAAGTACAAGACTTAACTTATAAGAGGAATCCTCTGTCTTACCAACTTTACGAAGTACAAGACTTAACTTCTAAGAGGATTCCTCTGTCTTACCAACTTTATGAAGTACAAGACTTAACTTCTAAGAGGAATCCTATGTCTTACCAACTTTATGAAGTACAAGACTTAACTTCTAAGAGGAATCCTCTGTCTTACCAACTTTACGAAGTACAAGACTTAACTTCTAAGAGGAATCTTCTGTCTTACCAACTTTATAATAAATTTATTGTGCGTTTATTTAATATTTATTTTACTATTTGATTATTTCAATACATGTAATTAGTAGCTAATATACGTTGGCTAAATGGACAGTAAGTTTACATAAAATTACACTTTTTGTTAAATAAGTACTTCAAATATAATTGGTCTTAGTTTTTTAAAATTATTAATTGAATTAATACAAAACAAATAAATAAAAAAATTACAGGGTCTAAACAGACTTAGAAATTTTAATTTGTCTTCATTAACATCATTATACTCATAAAAATTTAAAGAGTGTAATCATAGTAAAAAGAAATTAAACAATTCAATTTAATATGTAAGTAAGTATGAAAAAGGGACAAGTTAACAAAATATAATATCCAGAAACCACAAATAGCAAAAGAAACATAAAAACATCGCATTTAAAAGAATTATTTCTTAATCATATACAGTCCAGTTGCTTCGAATGGTTACATGCAATGGTTATTTTAAGATTTTTTTCAAATACATTTTTGGAAGAAGTTTGCGCTAACAAAAGTTCTTTTGTGTTAGTATACAGGGTTTCAAGGCACAGCTTTAAGTTTCTTGCAGATTCTCATTTATATGCTATAACAATTGAATTCTCAATTGCATCAGCTTAGTCTGGTTGAAATTCGATTCAGTAGAACTGTTCACGGATTTTTACACTATCAGATCCTTCTGTTTGGTTATTGATTACAAACTGTTGTCCTTCTTTGGAATACACCCATTTAAAACAGTCTTATTGTTTCATGAGGAAATTTACTATTTTATCCATAAACTGTACGTTTTAGGCGTTTTGAATACAATGTATAAGTTACAAAAGTTCCATTTGGGGAGTAGTTCGGGAGTGTATGCAACATTATTTAACTTCTATGAAAGTACCACGTGAAATAACCAAAACATTTCCCATTGCATCAGTGTTTAATCCAATCAAGTATTATATGTTAACGTACGAAAAACCGTATGCATATAACATATATTAATTTGTCTCGATAACACGTATTATGTCATGAAAATAAGTAATGTTTTATACCAATATTAGAATTTTGGTCATCAGTCAACAATTGAATGTCATGTTTTATCAATAAAAGAACATGGATATTTATAAATGTCTTTTATAAATGGGCCACCATATGATCTTGGAAACCATAACATATTTATGATTGTTTTAGATATAAACAGTAAGTGTAAGATTTATGTTATTGTAAACGAATTTCCGATATTTTGCTTAATAACGGTGATATGAGAGCTCAAAATTTTCAGATTCCATGTGGAAATATTGAGATAACAAATTTTTTTTAAGTGGTTAATATAAACATTAAATTATAACATAACAATAAATTGGTCTAATATGAAAACATTACAACGTACATTTGGAAATTGTATGCTTAGCTATTCTTTTTCACGGTTTAACAGCATATTGTATTAAATTATTACATACAGATATTGAAACAAATTGGCCTATGTTGTTACTATTGTGTCTCAATTGGCACTGTACCATTATCAGCTGTTTAAGTAAAATTCCAACACAAATCAACATCTGTATCGACAGAAGTTTAAATCTGAAATATGTATTTTTAATGGTATCTACAAACAAGGTAAGGTTCTCCATTTAAAGTTTTTCGTCAGACTTATGGCTTCCAAGATGACAATGGTGGCCCATTAAAAAAAGACACCCTGTGGCGTGTATATTACATTTATATATTACATTCTTATCACTTTGTTACAAACAATATAAAATTCTAATTACACGTAATTTAAAAAAAAATTTACACCAGCATTACGTATGTGTACACGTGACAGTCATGAGTGTATACAAAGCCTTGGCAAAGTTTATGGCCGTGGCTTTGTGAGAGTTCACACACTTCAAAGTTACACTCTACTGAAGTATTTCATGGTGGTTCGCAGCCTAACACTAAGTGCATTTTACAATATTCTCTAATGAGTTATAACTATTTTAAAAGTGTTATTTACTTCTTCATGTGTTATATTAATGTCAATGTATATATATTAAATTAAATATATATTACATATATTTGGGTGAAACGTTGGATTTAACAATTCCAAAATCTTATAGATATTTAAAAAAATAATATTACATATTTGTACATTTTAATTCTTATCTTTACCTCTAATTAATTATAACAATAGTTTATTGAAATGAACGTACATTTCATGCAAGGTTATTGTGGCTAGAAATTAGTCTGATAATATTTCAGGTTGATAGTAAATAATTTAGACATGGTTATGCGAATTTCAGGTTTGATGTAACTTTCTTGAAACCTAGTTAATGTAAGCAACAGTTATTGGAGCTTTAATTTTTTTAAACTTCAAAGGTAAGATTCATTTCCATTTTTAACAAACATTAAAAATGTATGCAAAGCCTGGTGTCTGAAATTTTATATCAGAACTTTATGTGCGAGTCCTTATTGACATTGGTAATCCAACTTTAAACTGGAACTATAAAAGGGTTTCATAATTTTTCTTTAAATTAGATATTGTATGAAACTCTCCTAGGAGTATAATTTATATAGACTATTTAACGGTTTTGTATACATAATATTCTTTATATGGGTACATTTATCTAGCGTAATTGTAATAACATTATTTTTGGTAATTTAATATACTGTTAGGCTTCTAATAATTATACTTATAATACTGTTTTATGCAACGTTATGCACACTACTTTGTTAAACTGTGTGTTTACGCAGTAATAAAACTGTTTTAGGCAAGGTTATGCACACTACTTTGTTAAACTATGAGTTTACGCAGTAATAAAACTGTTTTATGCAAGGTTATGCACACTACTTTCTTAAACTATGTGTTTACGCAGTAATAAAACTGTTTTATGCAAGGTTATGCACACTACTTTCTTAAACTATGTGTTTACGCAGTAATAAAACTGTTTTAGGCAACGTTATGCACACTACTTTGTTAAACTATGAGTTTACGCAGTAATAAAACTGTTTTATGCAAGGTTATGCACACTACTTTCTTAAACTATGTGTTTACGCAGTAATAAAACTGTTTTATGCAACGTTATGCACACTACTTTCTTAAACTATGTGTTTACGCAGTAATAAAACTGTTTTATGTAGCATTATGCACACTACTTTCTTAAACTATGTGTTTACTATAAATATTTCAGAATACATAATAGTATTGATTATATAAACCTACAGTAGATAAACCATCTAATAGGAATATTTGTGGTGGTAATTTTGTTAGTTCGTGTGGCCCGCAACCACAGCTGGTTTAAACTGTATTAGATTTACATAGAACTACACTAGCGCTCCACATTGAACCACAAAAACTGCTGATGTTTTGAGACCCAAATTTAACATTGGATGGGAAATCTATTTGTGTATAAAATCAACGATAGTAGTTTGTTAGATTATGTTAATACAATAGTCCTAAACATATTTCAGAATGTATTTATAGATGTGAATGCTGGGAGACGGCAAGGCAATCTAACACGTAATTCACATTAAACCCCCAATTGCTAAAATTGCGCTATAAATAACTGGCTAATTGCTATGATAATGTTATTACACTACACGCATGCCACTTGCGAATACTTTTTTAAACTCTATTTTCGAAACTAAACACTTTTTTCCAATATTATGTACGAACTTAATAAATTTTCTACTTAAAAAAATGTACATTTAATATAAACAATACGTGTTATTAATATTTTCCATGTTTGAAAGGTAATATTATCAATATTACCATGCTAAAATTATGAACTGCTATGATATATGAAGGAGAGGCATTCCAGGACATTTGTAATGGAACATGTTGGAGTTCACAATTCTTACATACTACACAAATACATCATAACCATAAATAGAACATCGGTTTTTTTATGTCACTCACAAAACGTTAAATTGGGTCTGAAAGCCTGTGCGTAAATTTCAATAAATGAAGTACCCACCATTAGCTCGGTAGGGGCAGCAAAAACCATTTACGATTTCCTCCACAGTCTGAATCTGGTAAAGAAAATATGCAATATTGAGTTGCAGCTACTGATCGACTTATTTTGAACATCTCTATTCCGATAGATTCATTCATGTTTTGAGTTAACTGATGTTATAGTCGCCATATACCCCTTACAATGAACCCGTAAATGTAGATTTACTTCTGAGTGAGACTCTGACAGTAAAAGCTATTAACTATTACTTCTCAATTTAGTTTCATGGGGTACAGACTCCCAGTAACATAACTGTCTGTTTCGCATATTGCATACATGCTGTAATTGGCGGAGCAGTAGGCTACGTAACTCACGAATCAAAATACAAACACTCCCATATAAATGTATTGAATTGTATTTTTTGTAAATAGTTGTTTGTTTTGTAAGACTCAATTTATAATGAATTACGAATTCGGGGTAGTAGAGGGAGGGGACAAAAGCGTTATTCTAATTAGTCAAGGAACATTTTTCATTTATGTGATTTCAATGAACTTGAAAGAGGTTGTTTCATGGGTTATGATTTAGTGCTGGAAAATAAATATTGTTACATAACTGACTGTAAAGCCTCTCTGTGAAATATGTTCGTGATTTAGTTTAAATTATTCAATATCTGTGAAAAAATGTTTATTTGTAACTTGTTTGTATTTGCATGAGCAAAATTCTATAGATCTACAATACAACAAAACAATATATCGGTTACTATCACACAATAGAATTTGATCATTTTGAAATTGAAACGTGCAATCATACTCATACAATATATAACATAATCATTTAATGTACAATTATATTTTACTATTTCCTAAAATCAATTCTGTATCAAAAGACAATTTTATATAAATGTTATTGTTTAAAGTTTGATACAATTAGGCTAACTATACACTTTTGCCATATTTAACAATATCCGAGAGCTTCTACTATTTAATGAATTTAAGTTAAGAAATTAATTATTTAAAATGTAAAAGAATTTTCAATGGCAATTTATTTTCGTAATAAATACAATTACTTACGTATACATTTTTAAATGAAGTAATTCTGAGATATGTACTTATACATCTAGTTACATTCATTAAAATTCCAGTGTAATCTATAGTACATAGTATTCACGAATAATAGTTATAGAAATACGAGTATTTACTGAGTATTTAAGGGTTTGAAAAATAGGGACAAACTGCATATAAATAATATAAATAAATTTCAGATAAATTAAAACTTGAGCTATTTTATGAGTGTATAGTTGAAATATAAGGAAATATGTTGTTAAAAGATGAAAACTTAATATATGATGAAGTACTCTTTTAAATACATAAATTCTACTATATTACAAATACATATACATATATACAAAGGTTCGTTTGATTTGTTCGTGAATAGTTTTAATAACTTTAAGATTCATGGTTAAAGTATGGTTAAAAAGGGGATAGAGGTTTGTACATAAAACCACATAGTATAATAAATAATAAAAATAGTTCAATAAAGTTAAAAATATATAAATAGTTATTACCATTTATTGATGAAACCCACACTTATGTGCTCTTTGTTATTATATAGTTGTGTAATTTACCATTCTATATCAAACATTTTACCTTTAAATTCCTGTCTGTAAGTCAAGTACAGTGCTGCTACCTGCGGTCAAGTTGAGAACTGGCTGTATGATTGTTAGCCTACTATTTTTTCTTTTCCACTATACGGATGTGGTCATAATAGTCAGAGCTGACTCAGGCATATAACTTACTTTACATATTAAATTTAACTTATAGTATTGTAATCTAAAATACATGTACTCCATAGTATTTTCTATATGCTTCTGTATAGAGCCCACATTAGCCATAGGCCTACAATATACACTAACACTTAAATTTACTATTTAAAAATATACACAGTGAAAAAATGACTTATCGAACAAATTAATACGTTTTAAGATGTAGATAAAAATGGTCAACTTTTTAAACAAGTATGGCGTGGTTGTCATTCTTTTGTACATAAAAATGTACTTGGCTCTTATAAAAGAACTCGTTAGCTCTTATTTATAAAAAAAAAACACATGTTTTGTCAAAGAATACCCAACTTTGTTTTGTTTGGGAGGGAATTTATCGATTTTTGTTGTTAAAAGAGTTTTTGTCTTTGTTATTTCCCACCTTGTTTCTTTGACAAATAACCTTTTCTGTGTAAAAGTAGTAGATCTTCGTGTACTTCAAACATATTCTAGATTGTTCTTCCCATGGTACACATGAATTTATATTTACTAAAATTGATAATGTTTACAATGGCTTAAAAAAGGTTAATTACTATTAGGTCATGTAACTATATCGATTGTATTTAAAACAGAAAAACTTACGAATATGACATGGTCAATTGTCTTTTATGTGGAAAGCCCCATAAGCACAATTGTAACTTGCCAGCGTGATGGATCAATTGCCTATTGAACTTGATGGTCCAGAATTCGAATCTTAAAGAAGTTGACAGTTCGTATTTAGTTCATGGCACATGGTTCCCTTTTATTGCTGAATTAAGTAAAACATTTAATAAATAATCAAAAAATTAAAAACTATTGAACATAATATACAAATAAGACCATCAGTTTTAAATAGAAGATCTTTTTGAATGAACTGATTATTACAGTTGTGTACTACTAGTACTGCTATGTGTGTGTGTGTGTGTGTGTGTGTGTGTGTGTGTGTGTGTGTGTGTGTGTGTGTGTGTGTGTGCGCGTGCGTGTGCGTGCGTGCGTGCGTGCGTGCGTGCGTGCGTGCGTGCGTGCGTGCGTGCGTGTGTGTGTGTGTGTGTGTGTGTGTGTGTGTGTGTGTGTGTGTGTGTGTGTGTGTGTGTGTGTGTGTGTGTGTGTGTGTGTGTGTGTGTGTGTGTGTGTGTGTGTGTGTGTGTGTGTGTGTGTGTGTGTGTGTGTGTGTGTGTGTGTGTGTGTGTGTGTGTGTGTGTGTGTGTGTGTGTGTGTGTGTGTGTGTGTGTGTGTGTGTGTGTGTGTGTGTGTGTGTGTGTGTGTGTGTGTGTGTGTGTGTGTGTGTGTGTGTGTGTGTGTGTGTGTGTGTGTGTGTGTGTGTGTGTGTGTGTGTGTGTGTGTGTGTGTGTGTGTGTGTGTGTGTGTGTGTGTTCGTTCGTTCCCAGGGCCATCTATATCGCAGGTGATATTTAGCCGCACCAACAAAGCCTCTCCAGATTTACCTGTCCTCTGCACTCTCTTCCATGGCTCCAACTCGCTGTATATCTAGCCTAACCTGGTCCCACCATCTTTGTTTTGGCCTCCTACGAGGTCGCCCTCCCTCAGGGTTATTTTTGCTAACTTTCTTTAGTTGGGACTCTTCTCTCCTTCTCAACACATGCCCAGCCCACCTTAGTCTTCTACTTTTGACCTCACTCACAATGTCTGCGTCGTTATACAGGTCTCTAATCTCCCTATTATGTTTCCTTCTCCACTCCCCTTGGTCATATGTGGGCCCATATATCTTTCTCAAGACTTTGTTTTCGAAGACAATTAGTTTTTTTCTTCTTTCTTATTTAGTATCCACGTTTCAGATCCATAGAGCAAAACTGGGATGACTATTGATTTGTACAACCTAATTTTTGTTTTGTGTGACAATGACTTGGAAGATAGTAATCTATTGCATGCATAAATGCATATGTTGGCTGAATTTATTCTTTGCTGTATCTCAATTTCTTCTGCGTTTTTATTTGAAATTGTGACTCCGAGGTATTTGAATTCCGGTACTTGTTCGAATTCATGACCATCAACTCGTAGGGGGTCTTGGGTGTAATTTTGGTCTCTTGTAAAGTGCATGAATTTGGTTTTTGGATCGTTTGTCTTCAGCCCTATTTTTTCTACTTCTGTTATGAAGATCTTGGTCAGCGTAGTTAGATAGTGTGTGTATTTACTTATATTTATTTTAATAGTAAAGGAAGGAAGACCAGTTAACTATAAGAGTGCTCTATTCCTAGTAGTATTTATTTGTAGGTTGTTTTACCTTCGGTATTTAACATGTTTATAAGGAGGGGAATGTCCACAAAGGTATGTAAATTGCTATAAGGCTGCCGATCTGATAACTTTAATGGCTGTTTATTCAATGAGCCACCGTGGTGTTAGTTAAAAACGTTCATCGAAACACTTGTTTAGAGGGTCGGGTCGGTTGGTATTTATCAACAAGTGCATATTACTGCTAGATAACAATAGAACGTTCGTTTTTATTAGATTTTTGGAACAAGTTCTAGCTTTTCTAACTTTATAAGTAAATGTACTCACTTTGAAAATAATTAAAACTTCTTATTTAGTTTAGATATTTCGTTAGCACCAATTTCGTTTTAAAAAACTTTCATTTATTATATTGTAAAAAAATTCTAGTGATATTAAAATTGACAAGTTTAATTTCTAATTGGAAAATAAACTTAGATTATTACTCGTATTTCGTTCTAGTACATAACTTTAAAAACGATTTCCTCGTATAATTCATGAAGGTAGGGCTACCTAAACTAATTAACTATTATGTCAATGTAATTGTCATTAAAGTATATATGATTTAAATTTCTGTTGAACCACAAAAAGGAAAAAATCATGTTCTAAAATATGTTCTGTTGATATGTTTCATGTTTGATTTGTGTCACGTTTGATTTGTGTCGTCGTCTTTCTTGGTTCGTTAAATACATTAGAGGGAAATTGTTCTAAAGACACTGGGAGTTTGTTCGTACTTATCACCAAATATACTAAGCGTATGAATGTGTCTTTAAATATAACATGCAATGATTTAACGTAAATGCTTACTAAATATGGGATCTACAATTATTAATGTATTGTTACTTGACAAGGCTTTCTCGGTTCATTATGCGCTTGATAGATAAATAATAATAATAATAAATATCTATTAATAAATTTGTTAACACTATCTTTAGCACGAGATGTTGTTCATCAAGAAGGGATAACCTTTTTTACAATGTAAGTGTTTATCATGTACCCTATCCCTCATTGTTGTATTGTCAGATTCTTGTCAAAGAGATTCTCATATGAAACTGGATTATGGTGCGTACTGCCCGAATTACAATAACAGGATCTGTGTATTAGTAGATGAAAAAGACTAATAGTATATGTGGGTTCGTTTATCACCAATAAACTATGTGTGTTTATCACAAATATATGTGGGTTTGTCGGTTAATAATACTAACTATATATTTCATTTATTCGATGAACAAAACTACCAATACATGTGTATCACTTGATCAAAACGATGAATAAATAATATAGTGTATCAACAATACTAACAATATATGTGTATCACTAGATCAAAACGATGAATAAATAATATAGTGTATCAACAAAACTAACAATATATGTGTATCACTAGATCAAAACGATGAATAAATAATATAGTGTATCAACAAAACTAACAATATATGTGTATCACTAGATCAAAACGATGAATAAATAATATAGTGTATCAACAAAACTAACAATATATGTGTATCACTAGATCAAAACGATGAATAAATAATATAGTGTATCAACAAAACTAACAATATATGTGTATCACTAGATCAAAACGATGAATAAATAATATAGTGTATCAACAAAACTAACAATATATGTGTATCACTAGATCAAAACGATGAATAAATAATATAGTGTATCAACAAAACTAACAATATATGTGTATCACTAGATCAAAACGATGAATAAATAATATAGTGTATCAACAAAACTAACAATATATGTGTATCACTAGATCAAAACGATGAATAAATAATATAGTGTATCAACAAAACTAACAATATATGTGTATCACTAGATCAAAACGATGAATAAATAATATAGTGTATCAACAAAACTAACAATATATGTGTATCACTAGATCAAAACGATGAATAAATAATATAGTGTATCAACAAAACTAACAATATATGTGTATCACTAGATCAAAACGATGAATAAATAATATAGTGTATCAACAATACTAACAATACATGTGTATCACTAGATCAAAACGATGAATAAATAATATAGTGTATCAACAATACTAACAATATATGTGTATCACTAGATCAAAACGATGAATAAATAATATAGTGTATCAACAATACTAACAATATATGTGTATCACTAGATCAAAACGATGAATAAATAATATAGTGTATCAACAATACTAACAATATATGTGTATCACTAGATCAAAACGATGAATAAATAATATAGTGTATCAACAATACTAACAATATATGTGTATCACTAGATCAAAACGATGAATAAATAATATAGTGTATCAACAATACTAACAATATATGTGTATCACTAGATCAAAACGATGAATAAATAATATAGTGTATCAACAATACTAACAATATATGTGTATCACTAGATCAAAACGATGAATAAATAATATAGTGTATCAACAATACTAACAATACATGTGTATCACTAGATCAAAAGGATGAATAAATAATATAGTGTATCAACAATACTAACAATACATGTGTATCACTAGATCAAAACGATGAATAAATAATATAGTGTATCAACAATACTAACAATATATGTGTGTATCACTAGATCAAAACGACGAATAAATAATATAGTGTATCAACAATACTAACAATATATGTGTATTGGCTGACCAACAATAGTCTAATGAATATAAATATGGACTAGTTGGTTAACAATCCTAACCATACATGCGGATTAGTTTATGTATAATACTGCTTTTATCTGCGCATTAGTCCATCAACATTACTAACAATATATGTGTATTAGTTGGTAAAAACTACTAAAAATACCTGTGTATTAGTTTATCAACAATACTACAACAATATCATATTAACAATATCAGTAGAATAGCCAGTAAAAATATGAGTAGTTATGCTTTATCTTTATTTAATATCAAATCGTTTAGTGGATACGTTTATAAATTTGGTTCGTTATGAGCTTGTGAGGGAAATTCTTTAAAGAAACTGGAAACTAACACGTACGGGGACTTTCTCAACAAGAGAGAAATCATATTCACAAATATTTTCTTTACATATTTACCACGTTTGGTATTCTTCACTGTTGGATATGGGTGTAACGAACCTTAAGGACGCTGCACGAGAGAGGAACATATAAGAGACTCGTGCGTGGTAGCGCTGCATGAAAAAAATTCAAATTAATTTAAAAGATGTAGGCAATTTTACTAAAGATACGTGTTAAAGATAGGGAAATGTTAGTTTGCTACATACACAGAGAAAAAAATAAACAGAAGAAACATCTAATAGTGCACTAAATGTGTGTTAGTATGTGTCACTTAGTTTCTATCCATGTTTTATCTTAATCATGGATTAAAAGTTAATTTAAATTATTTGTCATAAGGGAAATATACATTTTTATATACAACTGATATTGTGTTGGAGAAACGCACATAGCCATAGCTTGTGTGTGGGGAATTTGTTCTTCAGTTCATCATAACAAAAAATAACATTTCACTCTGATCTATATGGTAATAAAATACACACAACTAATATAATAATGCATATAAGGCTACAAAACATTTGGAACCACTTAACACTAAAGTACATAGTAATGTAGAACTAAAGGACAACAGAGAGTACTATGTTTAAATGACCGTGGAATACTTGGGTTACGCACGCCCACACGCACAAATAACGTATTTTATAACACAAAATAGTATATAAAATCATTTTAAAATTGGTTACTATACATAATTGTAAAAATTCAGTGATTTGACGCTTTTATGAAGATGTAGAAATGTGTATAAAACATCTTATCATTATAATAATATTAAGTAAATATATTTTATTTTTCAAGATAATGTGAGATAGCAAAATAAAAGATATTACAAAAAAAGTGTGTCTAGAACATTTCACAAAGATTACGGTATTATAAACGTATAGCCAATACATCTCATGAAATATACGATACGTGATTTACATTCACAATCACGATTTTGACATTATTCAACTTCCCCAAATGTATTGGTTTCTTATCAGCAAACACTTAAAGAAGATCTTCATAACCATAAATAATGTTTTTGTCATGATGTTGAATTGCAGTTTCATTGAAATATCAAGGCGATTCACGATAGGGGAAAAAGGAATTGTATAATTTGGTGTATAATCTACAAATTTTTTAATTCTCATAATACAAGTTAATTATAATATACTAGCCTTATTTTGCCTGCTACATGACTATTAAACACATTCTGTATATGGAATTAATACTATTATAAAGTTAGAAACCACATTTAAAACAAAATAATTTGAGCTCAGATTTATTGACCTATTTCTTAGTGCTTTGTTAATACAACTAACTTTAGAGAAACAGTCTTCTCATACATTCAACTGAACTTAATGAAACCTTGACTCCTACCTAATGGCTATATACTAATTTAAGAGTGTTTTATCTAATTATGGTTTTAAGAAATTTTAAGAACTACTCTAAACTAGATGTGCAAATTGTAAATGTTCTCAATGAACTGAATTAAAAGCTAAAATGATTTAATTTGTCATGGAAATACCTTAAACCAAACATGTTCAATGTATGTTTAAAAAAACAGTAAACATATGTCACATACGTTTATAATTTTATCTATTTTAATATTGTAAAAATTCTGCCATACATAAAACGGATGCACCTACAACATGTGTTGTGTAAACATCGAGGTTTAATTATTGATATGGATATTATTTGTTGACATATTTATAATGATTATTGCTATCGAAGTCTTATGCACACTTAACTTAGTAAATAGAATTCTCTCTTAAACTATTATTTTCAAAATAATAGGAACAATAAATGTGCAACAATTTGAGTTGAGTTTTCACCTCGTTGAATTCAGGAAATTGCTGTTTAGATTTCCGCATTATGTCACTGAAATCAGTAAAGAAATTAAAAGTCTAATATAATGGATTAAGTCCATTATTACATAATCGATTTTGTTCAACAACTAATAAAAAGAAAAAATATGAAGTTAGATTTTATCAGGTTTCTGATTGTAATTGGAATCACTGAATAGTTTTTGGATTCAGTTCAAAAACGATTGTTTAGGACACTTTATAGTTTACGATTTAACAATGATATTTATCGTTATACTTGAACAAGTTTTCACCTTGAATAGCTGAATATCAGTTTATCGTTTATATAAAAATAGCACTTACAGTGAGTGTTTTGTCGATACTACGTATGTTTGAAACGGTAACTTGAAATAAGAGCATGGAACAACACGTGTCATACACAGCCTAACCATTACCTTTGTAGGCTGTTGGTTAGTTTGTATTTTAAAGGCCTTTAACAACAAAAGCATTTTCGATAAAACCTGTGAATGGCATAAAGAAATAGTGAATCGTTCGTTCAAATATGTTATTATTGTGCTGAACTACGAGAAAAATCATGATTTAGGGTGTATATAATTTTAAATTATGTACGCTCGTAAATAATTTAACAAATTAAAATAATAACTCCCCTTACACTATAAACAAGAAGTGGGAAGATTTAAGCAGGACTATAGGCGGAAAATTCACCTAAATTTTTTACGATTGCATGTAGTATTGAATATGTTGGTAATACTATACGAAAAAATATATAGATGCAATGATACTAAACTTATATTCACATCAATATACGTTCAGACTGGTCCACGGTGGTGCAAAGGTAGCAGCTTTTCTTTTAATGATTACGGAACTGTTAACGAAATTTCATAATTAGAGAAGAATTTTAAATTTATTTAAAATTACTTTAAAATATGACACTTGTGCCTAATAAAAATGTCACTTAATAAATATTATTATTGGTTACAAAAATCTGAATTTAAGACTAAATGTCAATTTAAAGACCATGTCAACTCTACAATCACACTATCGTTTACCTGATCTACTTAACTAACCCTAATTAGTTATATATTTCATCATTCATTTCCCCACGTAAAATTCACGCTACGAATACGCTACGAATTATTTTAGCCATCTGAAAATTTCGCAGACTTATTTTTAAATTTAATCTAGTACCTTTAAATACTTTTATATTTTATTATTATTAACCATCATAAAATTGTATGCTTTATAAACTAAGGTGCTTCTAAAAAACATTTTTATATAAAATAAATGGCACATATTTATCTAAATGTCTTGAGAGGATTGTTCACCAACAAGTATGTAATTATCTTTCTAGTAATGATCTTCTTAGTAAGTTTCAGTCAGGTTTTCGGAGAAATCACAGTACCACCACTGCACTTCTATATATCACTGAGGATATTCGAAAAGCTATGGACATCAGACAAGTGACATTGCTCACTCTTTTTGATTTTTCTAAAGCGTTTGATTGTGTCTATCATCCACTGCTCAAAGTCAAACTTTCTCATCTTGGTTTCTCGTCCAACCAAGTATTTCCTGGTTTGAGTCCTATTTGACTGGCAGGCGTCAGCGTGTACATGTGAATAACAAATACTCTAATTGGGGAAGTGTAACCAAAGGTGTCCCTCAGGGACTTGGACCTCTACTGTTTATTCTGTACATCAATGACTTGTCCAACAGCATTTATCACTGTAAATATCACCTTTATGCTGACGATTTACAAATATACTCTCACGTTGATGTACCAGACTTAAATGAAGGGGTTAATAGAATGAATTCTGACATTAAATGTATTGGTGACTGGGCGTTCAGACACAGCTTAAGACTGAACAACAACAAGACTCAACCTATTATTATTGGACATAACAGACTGATCGCACAGATTGATCTTGATACAGTACCCCGCATATCTATTGATAATAATTCACTTAACTAATGTGACAAAATTAAGAACGTGGGACTCCCTATGAATACTACACTTACATAGGCTGATCATGTATCTTTAACATGTAATAGGGTTTTTGCTGGTATTCACACTCTTAAGAGATATTATAATTGTTTACCTTTAGATGTTAAGATTATGCTAGTGAAAACTCTTGTATTTTCCCTTTTTGACTACTGCGACGTTGTCATCAATGACATGCCTACCCATCTTTCTGATAAACTTCAACGAGCGCAGAACTACTGTCTACGTTATATTTTCAATCTCCGTCGAGATGAACATATGACTCCTTACTTCAGACGGCTAAATTTACTGAAGTTACTTGAGTACAGAAAAGTCAAAATTTTACCTTTACTGTACATGTTCTTCAATCCAAAAATCCTTCTTATTTAGCTTCAAATTTTGTTTTTAACTTCAGCATAAGTAATCGGGACACGCGTCAGGGTTCTTCAATGTTAACTATTCCAGCTCATCGAACAGCACTTTACAATAGATATTTTATTGTCACTGGCTGCAGATTGTGGAATAAACTTGATCCTTCAACTCGAAATATTGATAGTCGAGCTCGTTTTGTTGCGGCACTAAGGGAGTAGTTGTCGGCGGATTCGTGGCGGTTGTAGGCCTTGGCCGTGCTGTCAATGTTGGACTGGGTGTATGTGTGATGTGTGATTGTTGTGATCAGTTCATGGAATAATTGTTATTTATTATTACTTTATTTATTTTTATATTTGTTTATTTATTTATATTTTTTTCATGTAAGTAATAGTTTTTGATTTCTTCTTTGTTTTATGTTCTTTCACACTTTATGCTTAATTTGCTTATTTTTAATTATCTTAAAACCCTAATTTTTGTTGTTTTTTAACTTGTAAATAATGTGCTCAGCAGCAGTGAACACGTATGAACTCTTAGTTATTTACGTACTTATTGTAGTTATTTATTAATTTTTCTTTATGAGGTTAAGTGTAAGAGTGGACCTAATGGTCCTAACTTTGCCTCACAAAATAAAACTTTTTTCATTTCATTTGATAAATAAAACAATAGGTTAATTTAATATCTAAAGAATAGAAGAATTTAATATCTAAAGACACTAAAATAATTATAAAATCCAAACAAAATAAATACATTAATCCATCGCAGGGTTAGTACAAAAAACATGCTCTTATTTAATTTTTATAGCAACTCAGGGTGTATACGTACGAGTTCAACAACGTATATCTCTTTTTACATAGAGAGATTACCGTTTGGATATGTAAATTTTTATTTTGTTGGCATTTTAATAGTACTGTTATGTAGATTGGTTACATTACAAATGCCATGCTAATGTTGAGTTCTTCAGAAAGATATAGCAACATGTATTTTACAAACCACTGATAGATGTACTTGATAAGATCGACAATTTTGAGTAAATTTAGGACAAGCAATACATACAATATTTCCTGGAGGATATATGTTATAAGTAAGGAGGAGCTATTCTCTGATACTTACGTAAGGAGGATACGCTGATACTTACGTAAGGAGGAGCTATACGCTGATACTTACGTAAGGAAGAGCTACTCGCAGATACTTACGTAAGGAGGAGCTATTCGCTGATACTTACGTAAGGAGGAGCTATACGCTGATACTCACGTGAGGAGGAGCTATTCGCTGATACTTACGTAAGGAGGAGCTATTCGCTGATACTTACATGAGGAGGAGCTATACGCTGATACTTACGTGAGGAGGAGCTATACACTGATACTTACGTGAGGAGGAGCTATACGCTAATACTTACGTAAGGAGGAGCTATTCGCAGATACTTACGTAAAGAGGAGCTATTCGCTGATACTTACGTAAGCTCACTTATTACAATTTCACTATGTTTTAGGACAGAAACATAGCATATGAATTAATTTATAATAGTTAGTTTAGATGTTTTGGGAATGCAGTGTATTTTTAATAATAAAATTTGTGCTACTGATTAACTTTATTTATTTATTTTTATTCATGAAGTGTATTACAAAACTTGTAATTGTTGAACGTTCACGCACAATGGAATTAAATAATTTTTGTAATCTCTCGGGTGAATTTATTCAAGTATAAAGTACAAATTTGGTTGTAATATGTTAGCCCTGTATTTATTCAGAATAAATGTAACTCACATCTGCAATACAAATAAAATTACTTTTCTCAATAAAATGAGAAAGAAACCCAAATAGAAAGACGTAAACTACCGTCTGTTTATGGTAATGCATTGTGCTGTATAAACTATCTCGTTACAAATTTTATTGCAAACATTATGGTTTACTTATTATAATTCTGTACCAAAGGCAGTTTACTTTACATTTTCAAATAATATACGATGATATATTATATTAGTAACATATACAGTAGATAGAAGAATGCTTCTTAAATGATATATGAAAAATCTGAAATTGTAAATGCTTAACATTTCTATAGTATGGACGATTGGTTATATCCATTCATGTCTATAATATGTACATTCAGTTGTAAAAGTATTCTATCAAAAGGAAAATCAAATGAGCCATTCTTAGATCACTTTATGACAATAAACACATAGGTGGTCCCTGAGTCACAACATTTTTGTTTTTCCTCATTATCTATATTTCAATATAAAAATTAGGCTTGATTGGCGTATAATGCCGTTCACTTGGTAGTTTATGTGATGTTACAGTTAGATAAACATCACATAAACGTGGCTAAAAATAAGCACCCGTGATGTGTTGAAATCAACATATTGTACCGACATGTGTAATACACGACACAGTACCTTCTAGTACTAGCCATGGGAATTTCCATGTTGTATACTACTTGTCTGGCCAGTTACAGGCAGCAACATATTGTACTGACATGTGTAATACACGACACAGTACCTTCTAGTACTAGACATGGACATTTCCATGTTAACTACTACTTGTCTGGCCAGTTACAGGCAGCAACATATGGTACTGACATGTGTACATGTGTAATACACGACACAGTACCTTCTAGTACTAGACATGGACATTTCCATGTTAACTACTACTTGTCTGGCCAGTTACAGGCAGCAACATATGGTACTGACATGTGTACATGTGTAATACACGACACAGTACCTTCTGGTACTAGCCATGGGCATTTTCATGTTGTCTACTAGTTGTCTGGCCAATTACAGGCAGCAACATATTGTACCGATACATGTATGTGTGGATTACATACTTCTGTACCTTCTGATTCTAGCCATAATATGAAGCTATAAATTATCTGCTTCATGTTTACCCAGTTGCTGTACAGACATATGTATATATGGGCTATGGTTGTTGACAAAAACATTGTACTGACGTAAGTATATGTGGGCTAAATTCCACTGTAGTATGTGGTAATAGCTATATGTAACTACAGGATTTTTGCTGTGTCTGAGCAGTTGTTTACAAAAGCATATTATACAGACATATGTTATTGTGACTACAGTCCACTGTACTATGTGGCACTAGTCATATGTATTTTCAAATTTTATGTTATATGTCTGGCTAGTAGTTGTAGTGACACATTATGTGTAAGTGAACATGACACTGAACCTAGCAATATGTAGCTCTAGGTGGTCAGCTATATGTATGACCAGTTGTTGAAGACAACATATTGTACATACACTTGTGTATGTGGACTACATGCCACCTAACTAACTACTCGTAGCAATATGTAGCTCTAGGTGGTCAGCTATATGTATGGCCAGTTGTTGACGACAACATATTGTACATACACTTGTGTATGTGGACTACGTGCACTGAACCAACCTAGCAATTGCACCTCTAGGTCTGGCCTGTCATGACTACAACATATCGTACAGACACTTGTGTATGTGAACTACGTGTACTTAACCACCTAGTCCTAGCAATATGCATCTGTAGGTGGTCAGTTATATGTCTGGCTAGTTGTTGACGACAGCATATTGTACATACACTTTGTATGTAGAGTACATGCTACTGAACCAACTACTCCTAGCAATATGCATCTCTAGGTGGTCATCTATATGCCTGGCCAGTTGTTGCCGATAACATATTGTACATACACTTGTGTATGTAGACTACATGCCACTGAACCAACTACTCCTAGCAATATGTAGTTCTAGGTGGTCAGCTATATTATGTATGGCCAGTTGTTGACGACAACATATTGTACATACACTTGTGGATGTAGACTACATGCCACTGAACTAACTACTCCTAGCAATATGTAGCTCTAGGTGGTCAGCTATATTATGTATGGCCAGTTGTTGATGACAACATATTGTACATACACTTGTGGATGTAGACTACATGCCACTGAACTAACTACTCCTAGCAATATGTAGCTCTAGGTGGTCAGCTATATGTATGGCCAGTTGTTGATGACAACATATTGTACATACACTTGTGGATGTAGACTACATGCCACTGAACTAACTACTCCTAGCAATATGTAGCTCTAGGTGGTCAGCTATATGTCTGGCCAGTTGTTGACGACAACATATTGTACATACACTTGTGGATGTAGACTACATGCCACTAAACCAACTACTCCTAGCAATATGTAGCTCTAGGTGGTCAGCTATATTATGTATGGCCAGTTGTTGACGACAACATATTGTACATACACTTGTGGATGTAGACTACATGCCACTGAACTAACTACTCCTAGTAATATGTGGTCAGCTATATGTCTGGCCAGTTGTTGACGACAACATATTGTACATGCACTTGTGGATGTAGACTACATGCCACTGAACTAACTACTCCTAGCAATATGTAGCTCTAGGTGGTCAGCTATATTATGTATGGCCAGTTGTTGACGACAACATATTGTACATACAATTGTGGATGTAGACTACATGCCACTGAACTAACTACTCCTAGCAATATGTGGTCAGCTATATGTCTGGCCAGTTGTTGACGACAATATATTGTACATACACTTGTGTATGTAGACTACATGCCACTGAACCATCTGGTAGTTGGCATATCTAGGTTCAGATTGACTGTAATATTAAAATTATGTATTATGTAACAATTGTTAATTGTTGCATTATAATTAAATTATAAAAATTGTATTTACAAAATGTTAAATTTTGTAGGAACTGAGAGGTTTAGGAGTTTGTTTTGTTTTCCAAAAGTTTTCGATATAAATGCTCCAAATTTTGAGAAAAATTCAGAATTTTCCCCTATCAAATAAAAAATTAGTTTTTCCCATATAAAATAGTTAAATAACCAGTATTTTCACGTTTGTTAATTTCCTGTCAATTTCATGCAACATGTTTGGTGAGCCTTACCTGTTCAGATGTCCTGGTTTAGAGGGTTCTAATTGGTTGGTTTAGCTTCTAGAGTTAAAGTGGGGGTAAGTCCGTTGGTGGAAGCGTGCGGGCGTTCGGGCGGTTCTTCAATAACTTTCTTAGTGGGACCACGT
Organism: Stictocephala bisonia; assembly: GCA_035578905.1. Taxonomy (NCBI): domain Eukaryota; kingdom Metazoa; phylum Arthropoda; class Insecta; order Hemiptera; family Membracidae; genus Stictocephala; species Stictocephala bisonia. Next base: position 1,487,859 of record JAQJVL010000047.1, read on the forward strand.
TCGATCCGCTTTCGTGTATTCGGCGACTTGTACCGTTTCGGTTTTCTTTACCGTTGCGGCACTTGTTCTGTAGTTCGCTTGTGAGTGATTGTTTGAATGCCGGACGACCTTTGCTGTGGTTAATTTTGGTTTGGAAACCTCCAGGACAGCTACATCTCCCGGAGACAATTTTAGACAATTTTAAGAAAATTAAATTTTGAAAAATTTTAAGAAAATTTAGAGAATTTTTATGAAAGTTTTAGACTAGTTTTATGAAATTTAATACAATTTTGCATTTTTTGGTTAAAAAGTTTAAAGAAATTTACTAAAAAAGTTAAAAAAATAAAAAAAGGTTTGGATCTGAGGATATTTAATTTATGATTTTGGAAGAGTTGTTTTAATTTATTTATGTTCCATCGAGTCAATAAAAGAAGAGATTTTTATTTTTGTTTTTATCCTTATTTGTAGAAGAAACCAATTTTATTTGTTGAATTTACTTATAAGAAGATAAATAAAGAAACATTTTTATCACTGGACAAATCTTACTTTAATCTCTCGTTTAAATTATTATATGTTTTGTATACAAGGGACATATATTACGTAGGAATCCTGCTAGGATAAAATATACTTTTTCAGTATTGTATTATCTATAACCTTATTAGTCATGCAATGTATTAAGACATAAAAATAAAAAACAAAAATATATTTAATATTTAAAGTATATTCTATTATTATTTCTTTGAAGCTCAAAGTAAACATTTTTTCTATGTTATGGTATATAGTAAATTACGAGTTTGGTCGAGATGTTGTTACAGAATACTGTATATAAATGTAATGAAATTGTAATTGGACTACAATGACAAATACAGTTAAACCTTTTAAATAATTTTAAATATACAATGGAAATACGAATCCCTAACAGAATGATACTGGTTTAATACACAAACATATTTTAAAGTGTATAATATCGTACTATAACATACCTGTTTATTATGAAAACATTTTTATAATATTATTAAGTTAAAGCTCTCTTATACATTAAATGCCTACATAGTTTTATGTGTACTCACTATCACAATAGAAAAATATTGAGACTATTTACTAAACAATATGATGATATTTAGACATTTTCAATAAAGTGGAAAGATTAATGTGGAATTCAAAGAGCGATTTGGGATTCAAATTAAAACATATTAATTTACATATTGGTTTAAATTCAAAGATATTTGATACAAATATAATGTTTTGTCATACAATGTAAATCTTAAAACTAACTTAAACACGAAATTAAGTCCAAATTAATAAATATAGTGTAAACGAACCCCAAACTCCAAGAAGTCCCTGACAGGATAAAATTCATTGTTTATTAAAAATACTTTCAGCTTTAGTTTAAATTGGTGTTCACTATAACTAAATTTTAGCTCTTTTGGCAACTTGTTAAAAAGTTTTATAAGGAGCCCCTTTTTCAAATTTGGTTGTATTGTGAATGGGATAAAATAATAATTTGTCCGATCTAGTTATTTTTTTGGATTCTCTCACTTTGGACAAAACGTTGATACTTCTAAAAACTATTAAAAGCACCAAGAATATATAAATTGAGGGTAGTGTCATAATTTTGCTCTGTAGAAAAATTCCTCGAAATGACTGTGACCAGCCTAATTTTAAAATTCTTCCTAGCATATTTTTTTGTGCTTTAAAGACTTTATACAATAATGGTAAATCCCCCAAAAAGCTATATCATACCTAATTAGACTCTCATAATATCCCATGTAGACATGAAGCAAAATTTCCAAACTGCAGGTGTCTTTTAAGAGGTTTATAGCATATGCAGCAGAGCTTAATTTTATTAACAACTGATTAATATGGGTTTCCCGTAATAAGGTTTCATCAATAAAAACTCCAAGGAATTTAGTATCTGTTATGGTTGATATTTTTGATGTAGGTGAAAGATATATTTCATTGATTGAATTTTTATTGCGGTTAGATATTTGGAAATTTATGGCGGTGGTCTTTAGAATTAAGTAGTAGCCCATTTACTCCAAACCAATTGCTACATGCTTTTAATGTTGATGTAAGGTTTGAAAGGACTTGTTGGCTTGTTTCACCTCTCACTAAGATGGATACATCATATGCGTACATATATAGATTTGATTGTCTGTTTAAGTAATATAAATCATTTATGTACAATAGAAACAGAACTGGGGACAGAATACAGCCTTGAGGGTCACCTACTTTTCTTTCGAGCCAAGATGATGGGCCCCGAGTATGAATAATGCTTACCATTTGCTTTCGTCCCGTAAGAATTATTTTATCCAACTCAATGCAACTCCTCGGATTCCATAATGATTGAGTTTATCCAACAACAGAGAGTGATCTACACAATATAAGGCCTTCGACAAGTCGCTAAAAACACCAACTGCCTCCTGCGACCCGTCAAAAGCCTCCAACTTGGCGTTAGTGAAATCAAACACAGCTGAATCAGTTGATTTTCCCTGTTGAACCCCACGTTGTGAATCGTCTAATATCTTCCACTTGAGGAGAAACTCCGTAAGACGTGAAAGAAATATTCTTTCAAATACCTTGGATAAGACTAACACTAAAGAATTAGGACGATAGTTTTTTATCTGAAGCCGATCATTTTTTGTGTGAAGAGGTTTGATTGTGGTATATTTGAGTTTCTCAGAGAAAGTTCCAGATATAAATGATGTGATAATTAAATAAGTCAAAGGATACGAAAATTCGAAACAAGAAGACTTAAGTAAATCCGAAGATAACTCATTACAACCTGATGATTGTTTTGTTTTTAGGGACATTATAGCTCTTGAAACCTCTTTCACATTGGTGGGGGATAGAAACATAGTTGATGCTACAAGAGGCATAAAATGGGACAACTGTTCTACTGCAAATTGAGGACATGTTTTTGGTACCAATTCTACGAGTTCATGGAGAAATGAGTAAATGCTTGCTCAATGTCGTGCCTATCTGAGGTGTTTTTCCCATTCACTATCAACTCCTGGATAACATGTTTTCTTCCTGCTAGTTTCATTTTTTATTATTTCCCATGTGACCTTTGCTTTGTTTTCTGCCCTGCTGACTCTACGATCATTACAAAACCTCTTAAAAACTTTAAATACATTTCTTAGTATTTTACTATAATTTTTAAAATATTCAATAAAATCAAAATCTCTTGATTTTTTAATACACTTTTATAAACCTGTAAGATATCGTTTAATGTGTTATTTATGTTTGTACCAATTTGCATATTTTATTCTAAAGGTATTAGATGATGCATATTGTTTATAAGTTTAATGTAAACATTTCATGTAAAAAGGTCATATGCTACGTAAACATAAATAATTATGTATTTTCAAGAACATGTTTTAAAATCAAAGCTAAACTTGTTAATTTTAATTAAAGTAGGCTAAATAATATTATTCCGGGAATATATTTTATTTTAGCTATTTAATACTAATTAATTGGTAATGTAATGATAAGTTTTCTTCAATAAAAAAATACTGATTAAAAGTAACGTACAACAATATCTTCAACTGTTTTTTTAACAGTCTCCAACTGTGGGTGGGTGGGAGGGCTCATTCTACTACTCACATTTGCAATGCAACAACATTCATCGTGCCGTTTCATCTATTAGGACCACTTTCATAGGGTAAAGTTATCTTATGCTTTACCTTTATAAAAGTAAAGTAAGCAATATATACTAATCTGAAAATAGGTCCTTAAACAAAGTTGATTTATTGAGTATTTTATAGCTTTCGAATCTATAGCCTGATATAATTCATGATTATATGATGCTCTTCATCTTTGCATTTCTGAGTTAAAAATATTATTACTAAACATTTCTCTAGTACAACGTATTTAAAAAAATATATATATATATTCTCACTACCACATTGATATCAGAGTTACAACATAAAGGCTATCATTATGCTGTTTTCCAAAGACTGTCATACTAGAAATTGGTTAAACTTGTCACAAACACCAAGTATATTGTACCTGAAGCTACACAGGATGTAGATAACCATCATCAAGTGACGTTTTGCGGGAATATTTGAGTGGAATGATGTGAAAGCTAATTGCGGAAATTATTTCCACTAAACTTTCAACGTCAACTTCCACTGCAATGCTGCTTCAAAGGAGATTGGCAATTATTGAGACTAACAGTTTGTGAACCTCGTGGCAGTAGGCATCACGTGTGGTACAGTAATACCATTGTGAATTACAATGTTTGATCTACATTTATGATGGTTTTATAGTTAGAGGAATAATTTACTTTAACAGTATAATTTGAGATTATGTATATCCAAACTATTTGTAAGATATTGTAAATAAACTCTTTTAAACTTACATAAATATGCTGGAATATGAAATGTAATAATTTATAACGAAGTTTATTTTATTAAATTAGTAATAAAAAAGACACTGATTTACAGTTTTATTGTATTATACTTACTGTATTTCATAAATTTTCTGTGTTCATATAAGCACGCTGACATTTGAGTGAAGCTTTGACGCACGGTGTTGCCAAGATTACTACGTTTCATATACTAACTTGTTGAGGTAGAAGAAAATTCATTTAATTGGTTCGAATATTGCTACAACAAAACAATATATAATAATGTGATAAGAACAGTTTATAAACAAGAGGAAACTAACATGTATATAGAATTTAATAATAAGACACTTCATTCATGTTCAAAATATCAAACAAGTAAGAGAGGTACATAAAGAACTGGAAAGTGGCAACAATTCAAGACGCTAATGCGTTTTTATGATTAAAAATGGCTCGCATCGTCACGCCATTGGTTGTAAAATGTCCAAAGTCCTCACAGTTCTAAGTGCGATAATTATTATCCAGTTTCATTCAATATTCTCTCTTCCGACATCCTACTTATTTCCTTTTCTCCACTAATTAGATATGTAATAAACACCCTTAACCTGTAAATCCTTTTCAGACTATCTATATATCAAATACAATCACTTCTACTCCTTATTTTTCCATTACAAATATGTTATCATTTGCAACATGCCTTTGAGCCATCACTTACCCTCTGATCCTGAAGAGGCTCCTCTCAAACTGTCATTCTATTATCCTTATTTATTGTCTTTAATTCTGATAGCACATAATTAAACTATTTTTCTTCTTTTAAACTCTTCCAGGACAGTGGCACACTTGTGGTCATTAAGATATATTATAATTAAACCATTTTGAGGGTCTTATATGTGCTTTATGGCATATTTGATGCCATTAATATGTGTTGAGATAGTTAACCTGCTTCTAGCTTGTATTTTATTCGCTAAAATACAAGTTTGTAATAGACTTTTTTCGAAAACCATCTGGCTTAATTCCCAGCCTACATTGATGAAATTTGTCCTGGAAGAGAATAAACTACTTAAGAATTCTACTCCAAAAAGGATGCTCCAAATGTAACTGTTTTGGGTGTTTTATTAGAAAATAGTTATTAGAAAATAGAACACATAAGCTTGAGAGAACTAAAATAAACTGTAGATTGTTCTATAGGAAACGCATCGACCTGGTGATGTTGGATAAACTTTACACAAAAGAACTCAAGCGTATTCAATGCGACGCTTGATTCATTTCAGGATAAACTGCGCTCTAAACACTAGACTCTGACTGTACTGTACAATACCTCCCTTGCAATGTCAGTGCAAGGCTATCACTCGTGAGATGGGAATGAACGTTTGTATAACTTGTATTGATTTTATAGACATTATCAAATAATATGCCAAGACTTTATTGATATTTTATTGAAAGTTTAACAGTTGAATTTGAAATAACACCTTCAAAATACAGCAATAAAAATGTTACGATACTTTGATATAGAAAAACACTCACTATTATAAATGAAACCAAAAATAAAAAAAGCATAAAACATACGTATGACGTAATATTTTAATATTAAATACACTCCCAAGAAAAAAATTCAAACCCAACAAAGATTTAGGAGCCTGGAAGGTAGGCTTCAAGCTTGTCAAGAATGTGGGTGAATTACCTTTGGAGATGGAGGGACATGGGGTCGGTTGAGCGATGACTGGGAATTGAATTTTTAAGTATGCAATAATTTTTTTAATTTCACCATTAACTATTTTATTCAATACACATGTCTTGAAGAAGAGACAACTTGAAATACCTAACCTATACATTGGTTTGGCTGATTGTGGAGTTATTATAAGTTTGGCTGATTGTGGAGTTATTATAAGTTTGGCTGATTGTGGAGTTATTATAAGTTTGGCTGATTGTGGAGTTATTATAAGTTTGGCTGATTGTGGAGTTATTATAAGTTTGGCTGATTGTGGAGTTATTATAAGTTTGGCTGATTGTGGAGTTATTATAAGTTTGGCTGATTGTGGAGTTATTATAAGTTTGGCTGATTGTGGAGTTATTATAAGTTTGGCTGATTGTGGAGTTATTATAAGTTTGGCTGATTGTGGAGTTATTATAAGTTTGGCTGATTTTGGAGTTATTATAAGTTTTAATGAAGTATGTTATGATATATTCGTTTTAAATAACAGGGTTCTTTGTAGATATTTTTTGTTGTATCAGTAAAATTTGTAGTGTTTCCACGCATCTTCAGCTAATTTAAATTGTTGCAATTTTCTTGTTTTGGTGTTATTTTAACCTGATTCCTAGCAGTAATTATAGTTATATTCACAGGAAATGCAATGTACTACATTTCCAGAAGATTGATTCTAGTTATTAGACAGATCTAGTGAGTGTTCGTCCTGAAGTATTCTAGTTATTAGACAGACCTAGTGAGTGTTCGTCCTGAAGTATTCTAGTTATTAGACAGATCTAGTGAGTGTTCGTCCTGAAGTATTCTAGTTATTAGACAGATCTAGTGAGTGTTCGTCCTGAAGTATTCTAGTTATTAGACAGATCTAGTGAGTGTTCGTCCTGAAGTATTCTAGTTATTAGACAGATCTAGTGAGTGTTCGTCCTGAAGTATTCTAGTTATTAGACAGATCTAGTGAGTGTTCGTCCTGAAGTATTCTAGTTATTAGACAGATCTAGTGAGTGTTCGTCCTGAAGTATTCTAGTTATTAGACAGATCTAGTGAGTGTTCGTCCTGAAGTATTCTAGTTATTAGACAGATCTAGTGAGTGTTCGTCCTGAAGTATTCTAGTTATTAGACAGATCTAGTGAGTGTTCGTCCTGAAGTATTCTAGTTATTAGACAGATCTAGTGAGTGTTCGTCCTGAAGTATTCTAGTTATTAGACAGATCTAGTGAGTGTTCGTCCTGAAGTATTCTAGTTATTAGACAGATCTAGTGAGTGTTCGTCCTGAAGTATTCTAGTTATTAGACAGATCTAGTGAGTGTTCGTCCTGAAGTATTCTAGTTATTAGACAGATCTAGTGAGTGTTCGTCCTGAAGTATTCTAGTTATTAGACAGATCTAGTGAGTGTTCGTCCTGAAGTATTCTAGTTATTAGACAGATCTAGTGAGTGTTCGTCCTGAAGTATTCTAGTTATTAGACAGATCTAGTGAGTGTTCGTCCTGAAGTATTCTAGTTATTAGACAGATCTAGTGAGTGTTCGTCCTGAAGTATTCTAGTTATTAGACAGATCTAGTGAGTGTTCGTCCTGAAGTATTCTAGTTATTAGACAGATCTAGTGAGTGTTCGTCTTGAAGTATTCTGACTGTTAAAGGTGATTAGTCTTTATATGTTTTTTCCTAGTATGTGTGGTGTTTATAGTATGGCAATGAATATCAAATGGTTTTTAACAATCTGTGTTTAATATCGTGAGAATACCAGGTTAATTGATATGTATTTGAAAAATATTACTTGATAAAAACTATTACCTGATCAAAACGAATTGTAGGGTTTCTTTAGAAATCGATGAAAATATGTCTAACAATTATGGCTTATCCTCAGATCTACCTATTATCTATCTAAGTTAATACATTGCCAAAAATATTAACTTAGATTAGTATATACATGAGCAACTCTTATATACTTATTGCGTTAAAAAAAATCAAAGACGTTCTCATAGATGCTATACATCCAGTGACAGAATTTTTTTAACCACGGATTCATATGATGATTAAAAATAAATAAATATCTTTGTAAACATTTAATAACTTTATAATAATACTATAGCACAATACATATAGTTAGATGTTTTGTCTAATTACTGCTACAAATTAATTTACATTATTTAACATTTTATTTTGTAAAAAAACTTAACAATTATTTACTTATAACACATTTTATGGCATTCTAAAATTTTTAATCAAATTAAAAAAAAATATCAACAAAATACACTTTTAAATAAGACTTTTACCAACACCATGAAGATTTTAGCAAACTTAAAAGTATATTTTACTCGTAATTTTGGAAAATTGATAAAAAATGTGAAGAGTATAATTTACTTTTTCATATCAACTCAAGCTAAAATGTATATTTAAATGTGTTAAAATATAATTTCCCAGATACCATACATGAGGACCTTAACCTTTAATCGTATCAGATATTTGTAATTATTTCTGTCAAGAAAATAAGCAAAAACCAATGCACCTTAACTGACAGTTTATTAATCTTATACTTCAATTAGTAAATATTTTCTGTATTTAAAATAAATTAATGTTTGTAATCAGTGAGAAGGATCTTACAGCTTTGACAGTAAGAGGAGTTTTTATTAATTTTGTATGGATGATGGAACATTGGTTTAAATAAATAAAATTAAGATCTAATTTTATAAATGAAAATGTTCTTGTAATACTAATCATATGTGCAGTGTTTTTCTTTGATTTTACATTAATTTAGGCAGTTATCTAACAGACAACTATTTTAAAAATAAACTATATTTAAATATGGATAGTATAAATTTACTATCATAATAATGTTATCCTAAATGCTTCCAGAAACTTGATATTTTCACAGTTTAGTACACTTTGATGACATTTAAAATGAAAGTAGTTTTATGTTATTACACAAGACTACTTAACACAAAATTGTAATATACATTGTTAGATGCAGTATTTTTTAACTCTTTTAAAAGTAAGCACATAAAAAAAGTACGGTTTCTACAGAAGGATGAAGTTTCCTCTTAGAGTTCACCCTTTAAAAGGCTTTAAAATACCCTTAATGATACTGCGAGGAAAAATCAACCAACTATAAAACAAAGAAGCGTAGCTCTTATTATCGGAAATTGTTTCAGAGAAAAGTTATTATAATATTTCGTTACTCTGAAAACCACTCCTTTTACTTCAAGAGAAAAATATTCTGGAAGCTCGTCTTAATGATTCACTAAATGTTACTAAATTGATATTAAATTGATGTTACTAGTACTAGAAGACTAGAACACCTTTATAATAGGCTTAATGATATCTGGGAGTACTACTTTTACAGCCATAAACCAAAAATAATTTAAGATGTCCTAAAATATGGTATTCATAAAAGAAAATAAACTGGAATTCTAAAATAAAATAATAATATTATACCTTTACTAGGCCTATGACAATAATATGTATGGTGGTTACAGTATTACAAGGACAATACTATTATAGACTTTAAGTTATTTTATTGCATATCATGTTATCCGCATAATAATAAAAGTTTGCTGGTCTATTTAATTTTGTTTGTTTGCCGGATTACATTTAACGCTTTGGATTTACAGTAAAGATTATTGGTGTTTACTAGTTTTAATTGGAATTATATTATTGTGAGTTATGAGAGGCCGACACAGCTGTGTGCGTATTCTAAGGTGAATATGAATGATTACACAAGTTTAGGATAGTGTGGATTACCTGTGAGGTCTGGTTCAACTTATGATCATAAAGGGTCATTTATTAATAGCCAGGGGAAATAAGGGGCCAACAGCTTTACATGGAATACACACCACGTAGTATTTTAAGCTAGTAACTGAAGAATGGGTGGTTTGGGTCATCAAATCTAGTAAATGTCATCACACGCACACACCACCCGTTACGAGTACAGATGTATTATCCCACTCACCACCCTTAAATATACAGTGGTAATGTCCAACACATCGCCATTTCATGTACAGAGGTATTATCCCACTCACCACCCTGACATGTACAGAGGTATTATCCCACTCACCACCCTTACATGTACAGTGGTACTGTCCAACACACCACCTGTTACATGTATAGAGGTATTATCCCACACACCACCCTTACATGTACAGTGGTACTGTCCAACACACCACCCGTTAAATGTACAGAGGTATTATCCCACACACCACCATTACATGTACAGATGTATTATCCCACACACCACCCGTTACATGTACAGAGGTATTATCCCCCACACCACCCTTACATGTACAGTGGTAATGTCCAACACACCGCCATTACATATGCAGAGGTATTATCCCACTCACCACCCTGACATGTACAGAGGTATTATCCCACTCACCACCCTTACATGTACAGTGGTACTGTCCAACACACCACCCGTTACATGTACAGAGGTATTATCCCACACACCACCCTGACATGTACAGAGGTATTATCCTACTCACCACCAGTTACATGTACAGAGGTATTATCCCACTCACCACCCTTCCATGTACAGTGGTACTGTCCAACACACCACCCGTTACATGTACAGAGGTATTATCCCACACACCACCCTGACATGTACAGAGGTATTATCCCACACACCACCAGTTACATGTACAGAGGTATTATCCCACTCACCACCCTGACATGTACAGTGGTAATGTCCAACACACCGCCATTACATGTACAGATGTATTATCCCACACACCACCCTGACATGTACAGAGGTATTATCCCACTCACCACCCTTACATGTACAGTGGTAATGTCCAACACACCACCATTACATGTACAGATGTATTATCCCACACACCACCCTGACATGTACAGAGGTATTATCCCACTCACCACCCTGACATGTACAGAGGTATTATCCCACTCACCACCCTTACATGTACAGTGGTACTGTCCAACACACCACCAGTTACGTGTACAGAGGTATTATCCCACTCACCACCCTGACATGTACAGTGGTAATGTCCAACACACCGCCATTACATGTGCAGAGGTATTATCCCACTCACCACCCTGACATGTACAGAGGTATTATCCCACTCACCACCCTTACATGTACAGTGGTAATGTCCAACACACCACCATTACATGTACAGATGTATTATCCCACACACCACCCTGACATGTACAGAGGTATTATCCCACTCACCACCCTGACATGTACAGAGGTATTATCCCACTCACCACCCTTACATGTACAGTGGTACTGTCCAACACACCACCAGTTACGTGTACAGAGGTATTATCCCACTCACCACCCTGACATGTACAGTGGTAATGTCCAACACACCGCCATTACATGTGCAGAGGTATTATCCCACTCACCACCCTGACATGTACAGAGGTATTATCCCACTCACCACCCTGACATGTACAGAGGTATTATCCCACTCACCACCCATACATGTACAGTGGTACTGTCCAACACACCACCCTGACATGTACAGAGGTAGTATCCCACTCAGCACTCGTTACATGTACAGAGATATTATCCCACTTACCACCCTTACATGTACAGTGGAATTTATATAATTTTTTATAATTAAACTTAAATCATTTTTTCTTTATATTAATTTAGAAAATATTTTAGAATTTAGTACATGGTTTCGGTAAATTTTGTTTACAATGTTAAGACCAAAGGAATTCATTAATGGAATGGAATATTCATTAAAAAAGAAGGATATTCACCGTTCTAAAAATCCATATAGTCTGAGGGTTACTACTGAAAAGGTTTACCAAAGTCAATAACGATTTAAACTTTTTTGGTTTAGGCCTATATTAAAATCAACTTATGTTATGTGCCTTATTTACAGGTTTTGTATTTAATATATTTGACGAACAATATCAGTATTTTTGTGTTTTAAAACCCCTTGTTATTATATTGTACAATAAGTTATACCATAAATCAGACGATTATTCTCCACAACCAGACATACATTTGGGCTGCCTGGGGTCATTTATTACTTTGATACAAGCCACAACTGGAGCATATCTCACATTATATATATATATATACCAGTCTTTGCAGCAAGACACTGTGGTTCCTTTTAAAAACAAGCACACTAATGTCCATCATCACAGGCTACCAAGAGAATATTAGCGGGACGTTTATTGTCATATCATTTACATCCACATACAAGTTTTAATAAGTATTTCATGAAGAAGACAAAAACTGTTCAAAAACATTAATTCATTCAAAATAAGATGAAATTGCAAAATGTTTCATACTAAATATTTTAAATGGCCTACTAAACTTTTAAAAGTTTAAAAGGTATTTAAAGGCACTATCAAAGGAAAGATAACTTTGGAGCCAAACAGAAATTAATGACCTTATAATGTTTTTCAATATAAAAGCCAATATATAACGTAAATAGCTGAGTGGTTTTGTCAATGGAATCTGAATTTATCGAGACATTACCTCTTTTGGGTATAGAGCAAATAATGGTGAAGCAGTTCGACACAGATAAAATAACAGAAGCTTGAAACATGGTACGACCACTGTAATGGTGAGAAGGTGCGGCTATTCTAGTGAAGTGATCCTCACAATTGACCTATGTATTTTAAAGGGGATGCTTTTTTACTATACTCTTATTTGAGAATATATTTTAAAACTTATCCGGTTATATAGATATTTGTGTATTTAAGAAATTACGTAAAATTATCCAAATTCGTTTAGATTTCATGGCTTGTACATAGATATATAGAATTTAATTTATACTTAATGTATACACTTTAATAGACAAATAATGTATACATTATTCATCCATTAGTAAGATATTTTTTTAAATAAATAAAGTATACAGATATTTAACTCCATTTAAAATAAATTAAAGCCGAGAATTTTTTGTTAGCCAGTAAAAGTTACAAATATACTTTCATTTCTCACCAACCATTCCTTACATAAGAGAAAATAAAGTTAGAAATACACAATGTTCAATTCCTGGCTTTACACAAATAACTTTGACCAAGAGAATAAAAATATGGAAATCGAGATAAATGCCTTTGATCTCTTCAAATTTGAGAAATAATTGATTTTGATAGTATACTACAGGATCAGAAGAAATAATAAATGCATACAAGAATAAAAACACATTTTGTTTTAGATTTTGCCTAATTACTACCAGCATGGTGGTTCAGAGGCTAATTGTTCAGATTGAGAAGTGCAAAATTCAAGATTCATATCTCAAACTCAGCTAACAGTGAGCAATTCACTCGTTGAATGGAGTTTACTGCAGGCTCATGTATGATGCAAAAAATATTGACAACATTTTAACTAAAATTTATCTGTTCAAACCTTGTGCGAAGAAATATTTATGAGCTGGCTTGGCTCTTAGTGCTTCACAAAATGGAAAAAGTAATAACCTCCAGGCAGTTATTTACCGAGTTCTACACTATTTATAGTGACTACGGTGCACTTAATCATCCTATTACGAAGCATTTATTCCAAGAACTGAATTATATTAAAATATTCTTGTGGAATGTTTACAACCTCCATCAGCCTTATTGTGTGGCCAAAGTACTGTGGGGGAAAACAAAATTATTCGTCAAATAACTGGAATCATATAAAATAATATAACTTCCTTACCTCTCCAAAAACAGTTTCTTATTGAGGCTATACATAGATAAATGTTTGCTTTGTATATATTTACAGAGTATACATTTTCTATATAAAAATTCATGTTTTATTAATTGATTTATTGATTCTACACACCGATTTGAACAGAGTAAAACGTTGCCATTTTATATATTTCTAAGTTGACATCAAAGAGTAAGTTGTATTAACAATATGATTTTCCCCTATCACACTGTATATTATATTGAAACATATATATTGTTTATTAACTGCATTTTACTTAGATTTGCTACTATGTATAATTAAATAGTCATAGCAGATGTTTTAGTTATGTACTTGTTATAAACTATGCATTATACAGTTTGTATATATTACCGGCAATGTATTTAACCAGGCATTCTTTAGAATACCTAAAATAAACCGGCAAAGTATGAAATGAATCAGATTATGTACTTTACGCAGGCATTCTATAAAATGCCCAACTATCCTTAGGCAGAGTTCGTAGCGCTGTCCTAGCTTTTTAGGTACAAGGTAGGTGTGAATGTTCCCCACACCCACTTATCATGCCCCACACTCTTCCATCGTGCCCCACACCACACCACTTTGCCCTCAGTATCATAATGTACATACATAATGTACATTAAGTACATCCATAAAGCAACACTCAGGTATAGATGCAGTTTTTTGCTAGTATATAAATGAAATTTGCTGAGTGGGAAGGGGTTGAGAGGAAGTGGTCTATCTTATGTTCAGATCTTATCTACCCTTACACCTACCCATACACGTACAGTGGTGATGTACAACCCACCCACATATACAATTACCGTGATACTGACTGATCCACTCAACCAACAAAACACGTACAATAGTACTGACACACACATACTTACCTATACACGTATAGTAGTAATGACCCACCTACCCACCCATACACATACAGTGGTGATGTACAACTCACCCTCACACACATTTACGGTGTTAATGACTGGCTCTAGTGTAGTTACGTGTATCGGTAATGAAACAGTGGTTCTCCTCAGAACTCGTTAAAAATCAGAGTGTTAGTGCTAAGAACAGTGTTTATTTAACCGAACCTAACTATACAAGTAGCTATTGCTAGATGTTCAAGAAACTAGATGTCAAGGCGGTGAGGAGCCTCGAGACTACTGGTTGCTACGATGTAATGCTTATTGAAAATACACAACAGCTGATCCATCCATTAAAAAAAGGAGGCCGTTGCTAAGTTTCTCAGTGAGGATTTAGTTTTGCACAAAGAATTGTTTAGAAGATCAAGCAAAAAAGATTAAAGTCGAATCTGACAAAAAAATTTCCTCCAGTTGCGAAAGGAGCTACCGTTGGAATTCTGATCCCAGATGTTGACAAAGGAAAAGGATACCTGAGAGACATCGTTGCAGTTATGATGGAAATGACGGATGATTGATTTTATAAACTTGGAACTGTCAATGGAAAATTGAAACATCTGTACGCACGGTCACAGTTCTCGGTATGCTGGTAAAGCCTTGTCAGTATTGAAAATGTCCCTTATAATGAAACCGAACTACGGACCATAGCAACAGCCGAATAAATAGTTTTACAAGTGGCCAAGGTTTTGTGAAATGCAGCTGCACAACTGTGTAAAAAATGCACTTGTGTACAAAACAATATAAATTGTAACTTAAAATGCTATGGTTCACTTACATGCTGTAATAAGTAAATTAAGGCATACGTTATATTTTGAATTATTTTGTAACACAATAAATAATGTTGTATTGAAACTGTTTACATTAATACGTTGCCCAAGGATCCAGACATTGTATGAAAAGCATTGTATGCGTATAATGCCTAGGCAAAGTGAATAATAATCCGACTTTGATCATTAATTTCATACTTTGCCGAAAACAGCCAGGCAATGTATATAATCCCTAGGAATTCTATACATTGCCTGGATTTCATACATTTCCGATAACATATATATTAATCCTGCTTAGCGAAATAAGTGGGAGTAAATCTTAACTGTTTTACTAGCACTTATATGTATAAGTTCGTATGAAAACTGGGTAAAACCCTAGTAGTTCACATGGGACTGCAGGTCTGTGTGTGATATTTATTGCACACAAAGTGAATGAAGTACCGAATGATAGCTCAGTTGGGATTCGAACCTTATACCTTGCTCTCTTCAGTCCGAAGCATTAGCCATAGAGCCACCACGACGGATAAGTATTTCAAATAACCAAACTAAATTATCAGTCTACTAACTACACAATTCTAGTATGTATAATGTATAATAAACTTTACATAGTGTATTCATTTTTATTTATTCAGGCATGATGAAGTTGGATTCAAGTGTTTATGCAAACCATATAAAATTTACATTTAAGAGAAAAGAAAGAGTATAGTACTGTAAGAAAATTATATTTTCATTATTTACAGTTTAAACCTGTTAAATAAATAATGTAGCGTACATGTTGTTATTACCCCTCATAAGGGAGGATATGTGTACATTTAGAAACATAAAACATTCATCCATGTAATAAAATATAACGAGATACTTTATAGAGCACAATGCTATAGAACATAAATATAAAGGTAGTTTATATCTTTCAAATTCGAGTCCTTTTTTATATTTTATTTGGATAACAGACATTGTTATGGTTGCAAATGTGGATTAGAAATGTAGTAAAACCCCATAAATTAACTTGTTCATAAAATATTACTACTGTGTTTTCTTCAATAAAACATAAAAATAGATTTGCTGGCCATTAGTGATAATTGTCAATAATTTGTCCATCAATTAAATTGTTTATATAATAAGCTGCAAGTCTAAGCCTGACATTCATTTAATAAACGAGGAAATGATCGTTATCGTTGGGATTCGAACCATGGACATTAGGCTGCACACCCCTAAACCTTAGCCACGATGACATAACGACTGAATATCTTTGAATTTAATAAACAAATTAATTAATAAATTATTTCCGGTATATACATGAGTTGGTCTGAAATCTCAGAGAGCAATGTGACGGATGGAGGGAAATGATAAACTTTCTATAAGTTAACAAAACGTATTACGCATGATAGGTTTTCGTCTTCTCGACGCTTAATGTTTTTTATATTTGATTGGTTCTGTAATGCATACTGTCCACTAGAAACCAAAATTGTCCTTCTAATTTCTAACTAATTATATTATATTGTAATCTATTATATATTTTACAATATAACACTTAAATAAAATGAGAGGTATATTGTATAAAGGTATATTGAGAGGTATTGTACTGTTGACATGTTTGTAATAGGTTTCAGCAACTTTTGAACTAAAAGAATTGGATTGTTAAAGTAAAATGTAGAAGGAAGCAGAGAAAAACTGGTTTATTTGTACTATCATTAATATAAATGTTGTAGTACTATTTCTCCCCAATTCAATTATAATTATTACTAAACAATACTCTTACTGACAAACACTCTCGTAAAAAGTGCTAGTGTATTAAGATTTACCCAATCAAATGCAAGCATTACATTACGTATGCAAGTATTAAATTGAACATGAAGCTTTGGTATATGTGTGGCTGTTGTTGATAACGACATATTGTACAGACACGTGTACATGTGAACTACATGCTATTGTAACATCTGGTCCTGTCCATATGTAACTTAAGATTGTCTACTACGTGTCTGAGCAGTTGTTGACAACAGCACATTATACTGACACATGTATATCTGGACTACATGCCATTGTACCATCTGGTACTGTCCATATGTAACATCAGATTGTCTACTACGTGTCTGAGCAGTTGTTGACAACAACATATTGTACTGACACATGTATATCTGTACTACATGCCATTGTACCATCTGGTACTATCCCTATCTAACTTCAAACTGTCTGCTACGTTTCTGAGCAGTTGTCGACAACAGCACATTATACTGGCACAATATATGTGGACTATATGCCATTGTACCATCTGGTACTATCCCTATGTAACTTCAAACTGTCTACTACGTGTCTGAGTAGTTGTTGACAACAACATGTTATACTGACACATGTATATCTGTACTACATGCCATTGTACCATCTGGTACTATCCCTATGTAACTTCAAACTGTCTGCTACGTTTCTGAGCAGTTGCCGACAACAGCACATTATACTGGCACAATATATGTGGACTACATGCCATTGTACCATCTGGTACTATCCCTATATAACTTCAAACTGTCTACTACGTGTCTGAGCAGTTGTTGACAACAGCACATTATACTGGCACATGTATATCTGGACTAAATGCCATTGTACCATCTGGTACTGTCCATATGCATTTACAAATTGTACATAACAATAAATGAATGAATAGTACTCGTATAAATAGCAATATAAATAGATACAAATATTGTAGATCTATTGTAGCCCAACAGTTGTAACTCTAAGGGATTTTTTCTTGATGTATCTTAAACTGGAATATTTATTCTTACTTAATTTTGTTTTATTATTTATTGGATATTGTTTTTCATGTCGTAGACTTCTTCAAATGAGCATAGCGCAGCATCAGCTAATTAATGTCTTAATTTTATCTTGAATTTATTAAACTTGTTTTCTTTTTTTATAATTTCTGATAAATACCAAACATATTTTGATCTCATGTATGTTGTTTTTTGTATAAAAATATTAACTATGGAGTTATAATGTGAATGTTATATTTTGTATTAGTTATGTATCTGAAAATGTATTTTGGGAAAATGAACATTATTTTGTTAGGTTATTGTTACAAATAAAATTGTGTCGTAAATGTATTATCCATTTAAATTTAATGTAAGAATTTTCATATTTTTGAAACAAATGTTAGCTGATTGATCATATTTTAATTTGTTCATGATTCATATAGTAATTTTTTGTGCTTGATAATGTCTGATGTGTCAGGCCATCTGTTAACAACATATTGTACTATTTGTCTACTATTTGTCTGACCAGTTGTTGACATGAACATATTTTATATGTGACATGAACACATACGTATATGTGGACTACATGCCACATCGTACTGAAGCGATGTGAGTTTCATACCGTCTGCTATTTGTCTGACCAGTTGTTGACATGAACATATTTTACAGACGCATGTATATGTGAACTACATGCCACTTCGTATTGAAGTGATGTGAACATACTGTCTGCTACATAACTGAACAGTTCTTGACTTTAACATACTGACAGACACATGTAATTGTGGACTACATGCCACTGTACCATTTGGTATATCAATGTGCATTTTAAGATTTTCTGCTAATTAAACCATATTTTTATGTAACATTGTACATAACATACATTACGTCCAAATTAAAAAAACTTATCGGTTTGGGTTTGGACCATTATTCAATAGCATCTTTAAAGATCAAACTTGAATACGCCTCTAGTTTTGAAAGATATGGCGAAAACTTAGAACAAAGTAGAAAACTACAATAATATTCAATCTATCATTTAATCAGGTGTCATAAATGATTTTAAAGTTATTTAGCTTCACATATATGATTCCAATATTGCCTAGTACTGATTTTTTTTTTTTAATCTACCTGCAGCAACCTAAAAGTTTAAACATTTCCTCTTAAATTGCAAAATTATTTCTACATTCATTTTTTTAAATTAACATGTAATATTAACGTCCACTTACTCAACACTTATAATTGAATAAAGAATATTATAGTTTTTTTAATTATATCCACTTCAGATAATTATACAAATGTTTCCTGAATTTATTGTATGTATTGAAGTTACATACACTGAAAATTACTAACATGGATCCTGAATTTTATAATATTTAATAAAATACACAAATATAGTTTGTACCCTTAGACAGTTTTTATATATGTTGGGAAACCCTGGTAAGATATGCATACGTATTAAAGTGTTGATCCTGCACCATTTAGCTCAATAAAACAAGTCTGGTTAGATATATTAGAATTCATGATTTTATATAAACTATTCATGAAATATTTTGAATAGTTTTTACAGCCCTATTAAAATGTTGTGTTCCTTTATTCTTTATAGTATTATAACAAGAGCCCTTGTCTATCATGGGTGCATCCACGTATAAAAGATTTTAAAAAAACTGTGACTACTAGAAATTATATCTTTTTTAATAAATATTTTTGCTTGGTGATTGAATATAATTTTTCTAGCCATGAAATGATGACATATTTATAGGAAATTATTTTTATTAATGAACGCTAAACATGCACCATTAAAATACTTCGTAAATATTTCCAAAGTCATAAAATATGTAATGATACTTTTTTATTGTACATAAATTTACTTGAAGTCCTAGAAGTAAGATTTCTATCAATTACTGCGGAAGGAATAATTACGTTTTCCCCAAGTTATTGCCTATCCTGTTTAGTGTCGGTGATAGAAAAAGAAAGTCTAAACTTGAAAGTTATGTAATACAAAAGTAATACCCTTTAATGAACTTAAGTGGGACAACCCGTCATTATGCTTAATAAAAAAATTAATAATAATAATACTTTTGCTAATATATATATATATTGTATCTTAAATATATGTAGTTTAAACAGTTTTGTAATAAATAAAACCTTCTTAATTATACAATAAGTCAAACATTGTGTCCAATGTTTGACTTATTCCATATATTAAAAATCAACAGTTTTTTTTTAATATATACCATTTTTAAAAAATGTATATTTGAAAAATTAATTTGGAGTTTAGTGTCTATATTTATTAAACGACGTCATTTTTTAAAATTAACTGTCAAAACAAAAGAAGTAAAATAAATTGAAACAGTACTTATATTGTCTATGTATATGAAGGGATTTTTTAACCATACCAATAAAAGCATTATCATTTAAATTGTAGTTAAAATAAATTTATGCAGAGAACATCGTTGTAATTATTTTAGGAGTTGTAATTGTTTTTGTTATGTTCTTGGAGTTTAGCGTTTTAAATGAAAGTATTTATGTGTTTCTAAACAAATGCTATGTATGATTTAGAAATGTTTTCGGAAATATAAAATAATGTTTAGCCAATTTTTAATAAGAACTAACAAAAATAACAATATTAAACTCTTACAAGAATGACTCTGGAAACCGTGCTTTGTCGTTTATTGGAGTAATAAACATAATATTTTATTGTAGAAATAAAAACTCGATTGACACCCTATCTTCTGTTAACCGAGATATCAAAAACATGGACGCCGAGTTCTCATGTATTAACGTTGGTGTGCATGGTTCGATTTCAATGCAACATTATACTTAATCAGTTATCTGAAAATAATAAAACAAAAACAATTGCGTTTCTACTTAAACATGCTTATGTTCGTTCTATAATAAACTCTCCAACACCATAGCTTGTTTTTTATCCGGAACTAAACTAGGAAGTAATCATTACAACTTGCTCTTGTTGAGTGGAAAACACAAGAACTTGAAGTGGAAATTACATCCCCTTAATAATCAACTTACACTGCTTGTTCTGAACGGAGATTGGAATTGTTCATTGATAATATGAATACCCCATTCAATGAGCTGCACATACAGTGTGAGTCTCTACTGACACCATTAAATTTACCTGTTTGTTGTACTCACAAAAAGGAACAAAAAATTCCATATTAATCTGTGTCCGATTCTCAACTGTTTGGCTGTAAGTGCTCATATTGTGTGTTTTTAAAATTACTTGACATTAACTCACTGTTTGAGCTACAAAAACAAAAGCAAAACACCTACCAGCTTCTTATTACAACATTGAAAATATCGTTAAATTTTCTATAAAAGTCCATTATTTTGCAAGCAAACGTAAATAAAAACAAGATTTCCTAGAGGAAGTTTATTAAAAGAATATGCAACATGCATTTTTCTCCAATTGTTCAAGACGCCATATCAGCACATAAATGTAGTATAATTTAATGTAAAGTTAAGTAGAACACTTTTCTTACTAATAAGCTTGGAATAGATGTATAATTTAATTGGGTTGAATATTATGAAACCAAAAATAACACCTAAAATATTTCATAAAACATGGTTTATTCGGTTGTACGTAACAAACAAATTGTCAGTCTTTACGAAATAAAAAACATAATAACTGTAATATTTAGATAATCATGCTTTATTATAACAAAAACTACTTTAATAAGTGTTCAATATGTCCATCATTTTCCATTATGCAGGTACGGACTCGGCTCCTCAACTCCCTTACACTTGCCTTTAGATTGATTTCATTTCTAAGGCGTCTAACTGCCCTCACGATTCGATGTCTCAATTCTGCGGCTGTTTGTACTGGACTTCTGTACAATTCTTACTTCAAAGAACCCTAGACGTATTAATCAATAGGGTTGAGGTCAAGGGACCGTGGTGGCCAAGCAACAGCACATGTTTAAGTGTGTTGGTGCTCCATCTACCTGGTAAATAATGCGCCGACGCAATTCCAATGGAAGTCTTCGAGAAGGTCTGGTAGTATATTATTTAGAAATTGAAGGTATTGAACTCCAGTTAATGATGTAGGGAGATCAAGGTAGGGACCTATCAGCTTGTCCCCAATCAGTCCAACCCACACGTTTAAATTAAACCTAGTTTGGCTCAGTGATTCATGACAAAGATGTGGGTTTTCAGTGTCATAGAAGTGTTCATTGTAGTAGTTAAAAACACTGTCTCGTGTAGATGTAGATTCGTCTGTCCAAAAGATTGTTTAAAGAAAATCTGCATTATCGTGCTGTAAAACCAATTGACAAAATTGACGTCTCAGAGGAGGGACTCTGGGTTCAATTGTCTGGACACGAGTAAAGTGGTATAGGTGTATTTGATTTTTACGCAAGAGTCTTGACCCAAACGAAGTGCAACCGAATAAACCACGTTTTATGACATATTTTAGGTGTTATTTTTGGTTTCATGATATTCAACCCAATTATATTATACATCTATTTTAAGCTAATTAGTGAGAAAAGTGTTCTATCTAACTTTACATTAAATTAGACTACATTTATGTGCTGATATGGCGTCTTGAACAATTGGAGAAAAATGCTTGTTGCATTCTATTTGTTTAATAACCTTCTTCTCGGAAATCTAGTTTTTATTTACGTTTGCTTGCAAAATAATGGACTTTTATAGAGAATTTAACAATCTTTTCAATGGTATTAATAAGAATCTGGTAGGTGTTTTGCTTTTGTTTTTGTAGCTCATTTAGTGAGTTAATGTCAAGTAATTTTAAAAACACACAATATGAGCCCTTATAGCCAAACGGTTGAGAATCGGACACAGGTTAATATGGACTTTTTTGTTCCTTTTTGTAAGTACAACAAACAGGTAAATTTAATGGTGTCAGTAGAGACTCACTCTGTATATTGGAATGACAAAATTAAAATCATAACTTGTATTTAAAAAAAAATTTGTGATGGTTTATAATGAATGTAAACCAGTAATTTTATAGTTTACATTAATTGGACTGTAAACTACATCACAGTCCATGTTTGGAACAATTACAACTGTTAAGAGGAATAAACTATCAGTATCTTTTTAACAGTTTATAGTTATACAATTTCGCTGTTACTAATGCCGTACAATCTTAATGACACGTAAATTTGGCACGTTTCCAACATACTAAAGTATACTTAGTTTTAGTTTTAGTTTTAGTTTAAAAGGGGATATATAGTTGGTCCAGCCAACCCTTGCAACGAAGCCTATGGCTTTTTGTGCCAATCCCGGTGCCCAATCGTCGTAAAGCTGGCTGCCCTTGACCAAGTCAAGGAGCTTCTTCACTAGATTGGTAATTTCCAACTGTCCCAGAGGTGAGCCTTCAAAAGGTACTCTTCTGCCGGCACCAAGAGCCTCACGCTCCCGGACAGTGTGTTCTACAGACTCTTCGTCCAACCCACAGAGGCGACAGATGGGATCCTCCGTAAGGAGTCCCACCGTTCTTAGATGCCTCCGGAATTTACCGTAACCGGTGATGAGTCCCACCACCAGCTTTACGTAAAATTTACTCAACCCAAGAAGTTACTTTGTTGACTTCTGGGAAGGATTCCTGACAAGAAGCTTGTCGAGTCATTGCCCTGGGAACCGCCGCCATCTTTCCAGATGTCTGGGACCCAGTTTTGGTTGGTATTTTGACAGCTGCAGCCGAAACGCCGCAGGCCGGCTCAAGACCAATGAAGGGCTTAATAGCGCCTTCCCTAGCCAAGGCGTCGGCCTGCACGCTGCCTTCTATTCCCCTATTTCCTGGGATACATTCCAGCAGGACCTGATTTCTTGAACCCAGGATGCTGAGGGACTCCACACACTCCCAGACCAGACCAGACGAAACCTTCCAGGAGTCAAGGGCCCCCAAGGCCGCCCGACTATCTGAGAGGATATGGATATGTTTCCCGCAAACCTCTGTCATAATTTGCGCTGGACGTATGGCGACTTCAGCTTGGAAAACGGTGCCATACGCTCCCAGGCTCACGCACGCGTTTGTCCTAGGGTCGCCAGTATAGACACCAAATCCAGCTCTGTTGCCTATTCTTGACCCGTCTGTGGACCATACAAATGGGTCGTGAGAAGAAACCGGGCTAATAACAGCGTCCCAGTACTCCCTCGACCCAAAATCCACAGTATGGGGTCTGGTGAAAAGATACTTAGTCCCAATGAGGTCAAACCTCATTGAGAGTACCTCATCTTTTACTAGATTGACCACTGAGGAGTGACCTGTACAGGACCCCCTCCAGTGATCAGTCAGTTGAGGCCTATAGGCCTTTTCCTCTGATTGCCAGGAGTGCTTCTCCTGGCTATCTTCATCCTATTCAGAGCCCCAGCTGTCCGATCGAGCTGATCAGAGCCTGGGCTCCGAGAAGGATGTTTTCGAGGTCAGAGAGCGACATGCCCCCCTCCGCCGAACCCATGACCCGAGCACCGGGGACTTCAGACTGGCCTGCCCCTGCCTTCTTTCCCCGTGCCAAGGTCCTTGTCTGAGGGCTCTGAGCGGTCCTCAGCCAAGTTGGATTCAGAATCGGAGAGAGACATGCCCCCCCCTGACATTGATTTGGCCCGAGCAATGGAAAACAAGGGCTGGCCAGTGAGGCTGTCCTCTGCTCCCATGCTCGGTTCATTATCTAAGGACTCAGTGCGGTCCTTAGGTATGTAACTATAGGTGTGTGTGGTAATGAGTTCAGGGTACCGCGGGGTCACTAAGCCCGTCAGCTGCACACCTCAGCTGCCCCTGCGGACAAAAAAAAAGTATACTTAACTCAAGTGCATTATAAACTGAAGTTCCTCCAACTTCGTTCCACGCGGCCATTAGAGGGCACTCCATTTGTGTAGACAAATGAGATTTTAAGCTTAAAAAAGCTACGCTGTTAGATAGTTTGGTATAAGCACATGAAAATACAAAGTTATAGTTTCTTGTAACAATGTTTTAACAATATTGTATTTGATATATATTTGTTTTTTTTTTAAATGCTGTGTATTTTGTTCTTAGATAGCCTCTAAAATGATAAGAAATACAGATGAAGTTGAGAAAACTATTATATTAATGGAAAAAAACAATATTCCACAGTTTTACAATAATTTTAGTACAGGTGATATAATTAATTGCAATATGCGTTCAAAAAAATTTCACATTAGTTTACTGATATTTTAATACGAACTCTTACCAATAAACAAATATGAGAGCCTTAGAACATTGGGCAGTTATTTAATTATAAAAGTAGAAGGAATTCTGATATTTTAATATAGTATTGAATGTCCATTTACTTATGTTCATGTATTTACTTATGACTAAACAACTATGACTTATGAGTATGTTAATTTCGTTTATATTTTTCAACAGCTGTACTAATGACTAATGACGTTTTGTTTATCATCATATATGTATCAGTTCAAACATCACATAAGACATTCCACAATAAAAGAATTTAACCTTTATAATAGCCATATTTTGGTAACTGGAAACTATTGGTATCAAGTGGGTCATTGTTTTAAATGCCATGGCTATATAATTTCCTTGGCACATACTAATGGCAATAAATATGACACTGCATTGCTCGGTGATTTAGTATATTTAAGAACTAATGTAAATAACATATACAATGCCAATTTATGATAAGTAATTATAATTAGATATTTACTTTGTAATTTTTGCACAGTTTTGATTGGATTACATTAAAGTGATAGTTTGGAAATGCTGGTAAATACATAACAGCCAAACTGTCACATCGGTATTGTTAACAGCTAATAGATTATTAGGTAAGTTCACAGTTTAGGTAGTGTAATGCAGGGTCAGCAGTATTCAAATTGAATCTCGAGACTCCCACTTCAGGAATCTGGCTACAGTAAAGAGAAACAGAACCAACTAAATATGTTATGTTTAGTAATATTTGAGATTAAAATATTTTTACATTAATTAAGTTTTTTGTAAAATCTGTATAATGACTTTTTTATGTAAATATTTGTTTTTGTTTTAATATAATCATGTTTTTTTTTATTGTATAAAACAACATTTGTTCGTCTACGAGAATAGTTTCAAAAGTACACAATCCATTCAATTTCACTATCACTATTTATCAAATAAATTTTGCGTATACTTTTTTTTACTTTTTGGAACATTATTCAACTTTATTATTGATCAGATTGCAGATTTTGGTTATTTTAAAATATTATTTAAGCTCTGCTTACTTGTTTCTCCATATAAAGAGATTCCATATTGTATGTAGGACATAATATACGAAAAATGTTTCATTTTCAAAATGTTTCAGTTGCAAAAAAAAATTAAATTTTCTCAAAACAAATATTCCAACATGAACTATTTTACATACACTACCGATGTGGGAATTTCAATTAAAAATATGAACAAATTTCAATCCAAGACACATTTTTCTGTTTCTCATCGCATTTTTTTATTAAAAATATCTATACCAATAATATTTTCTTATTTTGACGAAACATAAATTGAATCCAGTAAGTTTTTTGTGATAAAGAGCCATTTATAATAATTACAGTTCCATTAAAATTTTCTTTTATATCATTGCTGTTTTTTTTTTTTTTTTTTTTTTTTTTTAGAAATGCTTATAGATCATCATACATTCAAAGATTAGTAAGATGTTTTGTTTAAACAAGTTGTAGAATTTTCAATAAATCAATATAAAAAAATAATAAATCATACTAAATCATAATGTATATTGATGGTACATTAAAGACAAAATATACATATTCCTGTATATTCTAGACTGATACTAAGCTGAAACTTGCATCATTATTATGGAATCAAAGTATTCTGTTACGTATTTAGTTTGTAATAATACAGTGTTTTCCATAGCATATTTAATGTGCAGTACATCAGACAGTAACTTTCACGTTGGGTAGACAGACTGTGACTGTTATAACAAATACACCACATTGTTAAATACAACTAACTAAATTATTAAGATCCATAGAAGTAGTGAACTATTATTTTAGGATATATAAACACTGAACTCTCTGAGGATCTTTTTAGGTATTGATTGTGGGTCAAAAACGAGACATAAAATCCTATTTAAAAATCTAAAGTCACCTCCAATACCCATACAGCCGCCATTTTGTATTTTTCTATTTAAAAAAAAAAAAAAATTATAACTATTTAATCTATAGAGTTCAAATTTGGTATACTTATTAATAAAACCATTTTACAACTAAAATAAAAAAAATAGAAAATGTTTAAAACATATTTTCAAAATAGCGGCACTTTGGAATTTTTGATCCATAATAACTTTTAAAAGGTATTCCTAATACGACAAAATTACAGTAATACATTCGCAATCCACAAGTGTTATTTGCAATCCAAAAAAGTAAGTTGCATGAATATAGATTACAAACAACCGAGATTTTAGTATTTAATCATTTACGCGTGAATGCTTACAACCATGGTGCTGTGCTGCGCGAGTCAACCACAACAATACATCAGGGATCTATTCTGATTACTTTCATCCAAAACACTACAATAAAGTGATTTGTTATGTTATATTAATGAAAATGCCCCTAACAGGCAACGGGAAAACAGTTGCAGATGATTTCGCCGTTATTAAACTAAACATTAATTTTAACCTTAAGTAGTGCCCTATAAACTAGAATTTTTTTAACTACAGGTTGGTAGAATTGTTGGAAGTGCTGGAATTATTCAAGAAAAAAAAAACGAATTTGCTGCTGTGCGTTAGTCACTTTGTAATCGTTTTTTCCTTTTCAACCAAATGAAAGGACTACATTTTGAGCTTAGTTTGTAATGTAAAAATAAATTTAATTAAAGTCTCAATTTATAGTGTAATGCCTTTTTAATATAACTTGTTTTATGTCTACAACCTGCTTTGCATCACAAAAATTCTAGTTTTAATTCAAATTAATTTTTAATTTAATAAAAACGAAAATCATACGCAACTTGCCTGCTAGTGGCATTTTGATTACAACAATGTTACAAATCATTTATTGTAGTGTTTTGGATAAAAGTAATCAGAATTACATTTGTTAAGATCCCTTTTTACGGTCCATAAAAAATTCGTACAAATTCTTTTGGTTGTAATTATATCCTTTTTTACCCCCACCGGGCGGTACAGTGTACAGTGTGGTAATGACCCACCCGCTCACTCATACACGTACAGTGGTATTGACCCACCCATACACATAGAGAAACTTATACAGACGAATTGTTGTGGTTGACTCGCGCGGCACTTAACCATGGCTGTACGCATTCACGCTTAAATGATTACATACAAAAATAATCAAATATCGGTTGTTTGTCATCCGACCTTATACAACAGTACTTTTTTGGATTAAAAACAACATTTTCAATAAAATGGTACACCTGTAATCTCTTTGTATTCCTAACATTTTAAAAGTAATTAAGGATAAAACATTTTGAAATATGTTAAACCTTTTTTTTAATTTCAGTACGACTATGGTTATATTAATGTGTATACAAAATTTTAACTTTATATAGTAAATAGTTTAAAAAATAAAAAAATAATTAGAAAAAAATACAAAATGGGAGCCGTACGGGTACCGGAGGTGAATTTGAATTTTTAAACAGAATAATATGTCTTGTTTTTGACCCACAATCAATACTTAAAAAGGTCCTCAGAGACAGAGAGTTCAGGGACATCCTGTATAATGTTTCCTCAACAATAAGTCTTTGTAAAACCAGAGCACGTACAATAATCGTATAGCACTAATCATCAAAAGTTCTTTTATACATAGAATTCTAACCCATTATATACATGGTAGTAGCTGATTCCAGACTTGTTACGTTTTTGTGGTCCACAGTTCCCTTGAGAGTAATACATTGCAGAAACCGGAACACGTATAGTGGGTCCGTATCACCCTGGCTTCCTTATGAATTATTACTTGGACAACGTGCTTCATAGGAACCTAATATGCAATTATTAGAAATGTTGTAGCTGCGATCTTTGTTTTTATGTTTTTTAAAACAAAGATCCTCATGTTCATTGCATTTTCATTTATCTATAGGAACATACATATTTTTAAGGTGGGATTATACATTTAAAATCCTATAACTTATTTTTACGCAGTAATACATGATGTCCATCAACAGTGTAGTAATACACGATGTCCATCAACAGTGCAGTAATACACGATGTCCATCAACAGTGCAGTAATACACGATGTCCATCAACAGTGTAGTTATACACGATGTCCATCAACAGTGTAGTAATACACGATGTCCATCAACAGTGCAGTAATACACGATGTCCATCAACAGTGCAGTAATACACGATGTCCATCAACAGTGTAGTAATACATGATGTCCATCAACAGTGCAGTAATACACGATGTCCATCAACAGTGCAGTAATATACTAAATTTAATTAAACTGCCATGAAAATTATAATTACAGATATGTTCCGGCTAGGCCTTTCGTGGCCAACAAAAACATCTTAAAATAAAAAATAGATTAAACTAATTTTAAATAAAAACAAAACTATAAGTTTATGTACTTAATGATGCAACTAATGTCTATTTGATAAAAGGCATTGAAAATTAATATTATATAATAAAAACGCCTTTAATTTGAAACAATAAATATCAAATATCGTAGTTTCAATCTTTATTTTAACTATTTTATTTCACATGCTAACGGCAATAAATCCATTAAACCATAAACACTTTAAAACCATTATATTAGCGCTTTAAACATCGTCGTTGGCGTAAGTGAAACATCGGTGTGTAGGAATGAACTACACTTCAGTTCATTGGATAGTTTCTTGTTGTGTCAATATTTAGAATTTTAAAGTTAAACTTAAAATATAGCTCAACTTAGACGGTATAGCTATTTTAACAATAATTGTATTGAATTATCTTTTAGCGTTTTAATTAATGTTAACAATAATAAAACCACAAATAATATTCCGAACATGATCCTGCAGTTACAGTTTTTAGAAACTTAACTAGTTATAATTACTTTTATTATTTGCACCATCCATAAAAGGAGAATAAGCAGATTTAATCACAAACACCTCTCTGTTGTTAACAACCAGCACTAAAATGCTATAGAAATTCAAATTGCGTAGTTAAAGCAAGCCAAGCGATTCTGATCTGTAATGGTTTGCAATCACTAAGCCTCAAAGACCATTATCGCTTGCTCAATATTGCTATCGGAAATCACAATACCTACCTACAAAGCAATGGTGTGACATATATTGTTTGACCTCCACTTTAACTAACACATACAACTATATAATTCAATTTCATACCACTTGTCTCTATCTTCAACTATTATCAAGCATTTTCGACTGCTTGTTAACAACATTTATTTATTTAATCTATAACCTGTTTCATACAGCTTAAATCATTCCGAAATAGTTTATAGGTTAATAAAGCCAACCAGTATATAATTAATTAATACGTTTAAGTCACTGTACCTAACAAATAATATTACCTTGTCGTCTCCAAAAACTATCCACAATCATGTATTAGTCCTTTACACATAACATTTGAGTGTTACTCAATTTCTCCTTTTCAATATTTGAATACTTTTTCTAAAACTAATCTTTCGTTTTTTGTCGTATCATTGATTCATTTAATCAAATAATTTATTCGTACACGATTGTAAGTTGCGTGTAGATGACCTGGTGGCGTAATCTAGTTAACAGATGAGTTTCGCTTACGCAAGGGAAGGGCCATTAATTTTATTAATAGCCCAATAGCTAGGGCAACTAAGGAACTTACATCTTTACGTGGAATACGAACCATGTAGAACTGATCTCCTTTTCAGTTGATTGACAAACCTTATACAAACTATTATTCCCTACACAACATCCGGACCTTGACTACCAACTAACATGGCCACCAGAAACGTCTCTAGTAATGACCACATCGATGACAACCATTGTGTGGACATCGTGTCAGTATTAAGTGAACCAACAGCATGCTATAGCTACTGCGCCTTGCTAAATGTCGTGAAATATAAAACGTTACTCAACACTGACCTATTCTAAGGCAACAGCTAACAGCAACAGGTGTACAGCCTGTCATAATACAACAACAAACTTACCAAATATCTAGTAAGAATTATCTAGTGTAAAATTTATACACTATTTACTAAATTATAATGTCACCTGTTCATTTAACGATTGTAAATATTATGTGACAGTAAAGATATTGAATTGAATTAAGACTCAACTGACATGCGCCAAACATAACACGTCAACTTAATTTTACTAAGTTAATCTAACACAAAACATAAATTAACACCCACCCTGACCTAACTCTAACTTAACATATCACCTAACCCTTAATGAGAACGAATAGGTGTGTGAGAACGACATGAACATTAATGTACATATAAATGTATGGTATCGTTTCAAAGTATACACATGCTCACAATACGTTGATACTAAATGCAGCAACATCACTATGACATGTGAAGCAATCTTTCGAGAAATTAATGTTCAAGACGCTAGAGTATATGAAGAAAACTGTTGGGTTAGATTAGTGGCGTGTTAGGCCAGGTGTGTGGCTTTAAGTGAAGCGCGTATTTTTTAGGGCAACAGTCACGTAATGAACGAAAGTATACGAAAGATAGCCGAAGATTGCCGATGATGTCCGACATTGAGGATTATATATCGTAGCTAACCTAACCTAAAATCTGACCTGTCTAGCTCTTTTCAACGCCTAAAATAACCTAACGTAATACCTAAGAATTAACACCAAACACACCACATAACACGCAAAAACTAACCTACTTGAAATAATCAGAACTGATTCAACTCCTAACCTAACATATAATATATACTTACACCTAAGTTAACACGCCATATAGCTTTGTACTTAATTTTCTCCAAACCTCATTAAACCTGACCTAACAAAAGGTGTAACATACAGTATCATGCGACAACCATTCTACTTTTTCTAACCAACATTGCTCCAACTTAACACAACACTTACTTAATCTAACATTGTAATACGCGTAATTACCCTAACACGTGACACCTAACCTAACATTACACTTAGTTGACATAACATTGGAAACTTACCTAACCTAACTTCTAGTAACATTTTACACATAAGCTAATCGAAAATCTAGCTTAACACCTACATTTGCTAACCCTAACCTGACTTATGACGTATTTCCAAATTTAGACGCTAGAGGTAAAATAAAAAAAGAAATTAAATTAATTAAATATGAAAATTAATACAATAATTATGCTAATCAATATGTAAATTAGGACAATATGTAAATTAACGTAATTTATCTAATTGTCAGACTGACTGGCATCAAGTCTATTAGTATCTAATTAATCACCTACGCAGTTACCAAAATGATACTCGGAATTCGAAACTAGACATGTGTCTGACAGATAAATTAATCTAATTCATTTGAAAACTTAATTAATTTGTCTAATTAATATGCAAATGTTATCTAATAATTGATATGCAAATTAGGGAGTGGAAGGGGGTTGACGTCACGATGACATCATTATTTCCTGGAATTTAATGTCTAATTCCTGAAATTGTGTCTGTGACGTCATACCGCACCGAAACATAAATATTCACTGGACGTGGGTAACATACTAAAGAACTTTAAATTTAGGTATATTTTGAGGTAGGCTTACATTTAAAATTTGTAAGACTTCCCTCGTAACCCATCCCTTGGTTTGTAACGGTTCATTTATTTTAGGGGGTAAAAGTTTTTTTTATATTCCGTTAAATAAGTAATATATTGGGTTTCATATAGGGACACCGGCCAGCTGGTCCCTCCCCCTCCCCACTCCTACGCGGTAAGTAGGTCAGAGCGACGGTGAAAGTGGTTCAAGGCCAACAGACCACTGCAGCTGACCTAGTTTCTTTGTCGACCGAGGGGTGGGGGAGTACAATAAATACCGGTTCTCGGAGGCACTCCTCAGTGCGACTGAGACTGCGAGAAGGGAAAGACATACGCCGACGTTACACAGCGATACGAAATACAACTGCGGTAAGGCTTATTTGACTACGACCAAATCAGTTAAAGAGTGGATTTGATCAAGCCCCTTTGTATAAGATACTTTTCGTTTCTAGTGCCGCAGCTCGGCAAAGGAGTTTATTTTCCCTCCCTTCGTTTATTTTGGACATTTATTTAATTTTAGATCATAGTTTGATCTAATAGCATAATTATTATTTCAGGCTAGGGTAGCCAAGTTATTTTAGTTTAGATCGTAAATTAAATAGCTCCACTCTGCGTTATAGCACTGTGGGCTAAACTTAAATTTTAAAAGCTCCGCTCTGCGTTATAGCACTGTGGGCTTAAACCGTTTTAATTGTCAATTATCGTAAATTAAAAAGCTCCGCTCTGCGTTATAGCACTGTGGGCTTAAACCGTTTTATTTGCCGAATAGCGTAAATTAAATAGCTCCGCTCTGCGTTATAGCACTGTGGGCTAAACGTAAATTTTGAAAGCTCCGCTCTGCGTTATAGCACTGTGGGCTTAAACCATTTTACTTGTCAATTATCGTAAATTAAAAAGCTCCGCTCTGCGTTATAGCACTGTGGGCTTAAACCGTTTTACTTGTCAATTATCGTAAATTAAATAGCTCCGCTCTGCGTTATAGCACTGTGGACTTAAACCGTTTTATTATCGTAAATTAAATAGCTCCGCTCTGCGTTATAGTACTGTGGGCTAAACTTAACTTTTAAAAAGCTCCGCTCTGCGTTATAGCACGGTGGGCTTAAACCGTTTTATTTGCCGATTAGCGTGAATTAAGTAGCTCCGCTCTGCGTTATAGCACTGAGGGCTAATTACGTTTCAACGCCGATTTAAGGGAGCAACGAGGCGAAACGACTCGAACCGGGAAAAGATTTTAGGTAGCTTAGGGTGGACGATGATGAGAGGCCTGTGAGGGTGAATTGTTCACCTAGGCATTCGCTGAGTCCAATTCGTTCGAAGTGAATCCGGCACGTGTAGACTCGATTATCGAATCCTGGAATTACCTCCCTGAGGCATCCGGCGAATAAAGTCGAAAGGCGTTTTGTTAAGGGGAAATAAACGGCATTAGCAACTAAAATAGTCGACCCTGACGAAACGACCTCACAGGTTATGCTAGAAACAAATAGAATATGTCTAAAATTTTGATAAAGGGACAACACTTGAAAGTTTCATTACGTTTCCTTCAATATTTTTAAAATTCATAAGTATATTTAACACTTTTTCCCAATCCTGTATATTGGTAAACATGTCATAATTCATTTGTGTTTTTAATGGTAATATGAAACAGACTAAATTTGAATCTCTTATATAAAGAAAAAAATGAGTATCCTGATTTGCATATTTTACCTTATATAAGTTTTACAAAGAAGAACAGATTATACGTTATAAAATTAATTTGATCTAAACTACCTCTAAGTTTTTTTGTGCAAATTTTGAATGCACACTCATGGTCAAAAACTGCTTACCTAGGAAATAAAAAATGTTAGTAACAACATAGTTCAAGTAATAAATTGTGCACCTTAATATATTTAGTTAACACACTCATAAAATAAATGTTCAAAATATGGACCTCCGGTACGATCAATTGCTGTCCATCCGTAACAGAATGACTAATTAATTATTGTGTTAAATATACTCATTCACAAGTTCCATAATTTATAACAGTAAACATATCTGTAACAGTTGGTTACACGTAATTAGTTTTATGTTTTCACAAAAGAAAGCTGATTATTTAATAATAGATCAACACTTTGATGACTCCCACCCTACCTATACTGGTACATCCCTCTACTTCAGGCACAATAATATTGACATTTTCAGACGATCACTTATCTGATAATGCGTATGTATCGAATCTATATGTCCATTGTCACTTTCAGTCTTGCATGTAGGGTGGGCGGGACAGTCTCTAGTGGTGTTTATGTACAGTGGGTGTCTCAACTGACTTATAAAACAATCGCATAAACAGTACAATATTCCCTTACCTGGCTTTACTTCATGTTGATGAATTTCTATACATAATAACCAGTTCTTCTCTACAATAGCTCAACAAGGGCCTGTAACGGGACAGTCATCCTCAGTTCCTTCTTTAATTTTTTTAGGCCTCTCGGTAACAGAGTTACCATCTTCAGAGACACACACTAAATTAATATTGTTTACATAATACTATTATTTCGTTTGTGTGACTGAAGATGGTAACTTCGTTACCGAAAGGCCTAACAAAATTAAAAAAAACTATTTACTGGAGTGTTTGTTTCATCTTATAACATTAAATTGTATATCCATTAAGAAACGAGCTTGAAGAATGATACATTTTTATAGAACTTTAGTACTATGTAAAAACAAACAATAATCTTATAAACACATTTTATAAAGAAATAATAAAACAACTATAAGACATAAAGTTTGTAAATATTATTAATTTATGAGTGTACCATTAGAAATAGAGTAAATACAATCTTCATTTTATTTAATAAAAACGATTATTTCCAAGTGTAACACTAAATTGAATGCTTTAAGTCAGTATCCTCCAGCGTTAGCTTTGATCTCAAAGGCAACACACTGGCAGATGTTTGTTTACTATAATTGAGTTTGTTTAATGCTAATTTACCGACAATATAATTAATTATAACCACTTTGAACAGTTGTAATTACGGTATGTATGGCTTCAAATTATTACAAAAGAATCATATTTATTTTTCATTCTTGTGAAATTAGTATTTTCACAAGAACACTTATTAAATTATCATAAATTTTATGTTTGATAAATAAATTGAAAATCAATATTTTTGATATTTTGAAGTTAGGAAAAGAAGATTAGTAAATCATTAAATTATTAAGTAATGTTTTAACTATTCATAATTAATTAGGTATATCTTACCTAACTTAATACATTATTTATCAATGACATATATTCTAAAAATAGAAATCGGGAGAACACTCACCTCCATTCTAAAAAATCTAATGACATAAATTATCTTTCGATGTGGCTGATTAAGTTATGTTATCAGCATATTTTATGCCCATTAACAATGTTAGTCAACCCTTATTTTTTAAATGGAACCTTTCCAAATTCTCTTAAGGCAGCAAAAGTTACACCAATATTTAAAAAAGGAGATCTATATTCAATAGATAATTTCAGGCCTATTTCTATTTTACTCGTGTTCAGTAAAATTTTCGAGAAAATTGTTCTGTCATGGTTGATGAACTTTTTTGAAAAACACAATGTGCTTTCACAAAATCAGTTTGGTTTTAGGAAAGGTAAATCGACTACAGAAGCAGTTGTGAGCCTTGTCGATAAAATTGTCAGGGGCCTTAAAGGTCGCAAGCACACCCTAGGTGTATTCTTAGACCTTTCCAAGGTTTTCGACTGCGTTGACCACAGTATACTACTACAAAA
Organism: Stictocephala bisonia; assembly: GCA_035578905.1. Taxonomy (NCBI): domain Eukaryota; kingdom Metazoa; phylum Arthropoda; class Insecta; order Hemiptera; family Membracidae; genus Stictocephala; species Stictocephala bisonia. Next base: position 1,524,288 of record JAQJVL010000047.1, read on the forward strand.
AACTTGAGACGTATGGTATCAGAGGTGTTTCACCCCTGTGGTTAAAATCATTTTTGAACCATTGATCTCAGCAAGTCCAAATGTCAAACAAACTTCCAAAATCCAAACAGCTGAGTTAAGGGATCCCCCAGGGATCAATACTCAGCCCACTTTTGTTCTTGATTTATGTCAATGATATTGGTTCATCGCTGCAGCATGGTCAACTCGTCCAATATGCCGATGACACGACTCTTTGCTTTAGTGAAAACTGTAAAGAAAATCTAGAAATAAAAGTTTTCTTTGATTTGAAAAGTTGTAATCAGCATTTTAATATGCTGAACCTTAAAACAAATTTAACAAAATCACAGGTCATCAACTTTTGTTTGAGGCCCATTGATTTCGAAAGTAACCCCTCAGTGTTACTGGTGGACTCTGTGCTAGAAGAAGTGGAGTCCACTAAATTCCTTGGAATATACGTCGACAGAGGTTTTACATGGAATGACCATATAAATAGTGTATGCTCTAAATTATCCTCAGGCATTTATGTACTGAGGACTCTCTCTTAATACTGCCCTATTCAGGTACTGATCACGGCATATTATGGTCTCATTTACCCTCACCTTTCGTATGGACTGGTGATTTGGGGAGGTGGTGTATATAGTGAATTCTTGAGAGGGTTTAGACTACAAAAGAAGGCAGTCCGAATTATTGCAAATTTAATGAGCAGAGAGTCGTGCAAACCAATGTTCAAACAACTCAAGCTGTTGACTCTGCCTTGCTTGTATATTCTAGAAACAATTTTATATACAATCACTTTGATTTTTAAACCATGTTATTTAGTTCCAATCATCATATACTAGCCAATTAAAACAAACTGTACAACAATATACACCTTATAATTAGCTAGAAAGAAATATGAAGCAAAATATTTAAATTTGTTTCTTTTCGCAAGTTTCATAATTGAAATAACCAATTTTCACCTGTCCAAACATTCTGTAGAGTAATATTTATGAGCTGGCTTGGATCTTAGTGCATCGCAGAATGGAAAAAGTAATAACCTCCAGACATTATTTACTGGGTTCTTAGCTATTTAAGACTGTGGTATTTTAATTTTGCAATACATCACTTCTTATTATATAAAGCTCAGTAGAAGCATTTCTGTGAACAATTATCTGGTATAGGCATTAAAACCACTTATATAGCAAGCAAAACCAATGTAAATAAAAACTTCAACTTCGTCTTATAAACGATATATAATTATATTTATAATAATTAAAGCCATTTATTACTGTTTTATTTATCTAAAACACGTACTTAAGATTTAAACTCAATGTTTCAAATTATCTTTAATTTCATGTCAAATATTGTGCATTACGTACAGCAGTTCACTTAAAATATTACTTTAATATCCCAATAACTTATCCTTCTTTATAGTAACAAGCTTGAATATTTTGTTTAGATATTAGTTGCGATATAACTCAACATTTTTGATGAATTTAATGTTATAAGATGAAACAAACACTCCAGTAAATAGTTTTTTTAAATTTTTTAGGCCTCTCGGTAACGGAGTTACCATCTTCAGAGACAAATACTAAATTAATATTGTTTACATAATACTATTATTTAGTTTTTGTGACTGAAGATAGTAACTTCATTACCGAAAGGCCTAACATAAAAAAAAAAAAAAAAAAACTATTTACTGGAGTGTTTGTTTCATCTTATAACATTAAATTGTATATCCATTAAGAAACGAGCTTGATGAATGTTACGTTTTTATAGAACTTTAGTACTATGTAAAAACAAACAATAATCTTATAAACACATTTTATAAAGAAATAATAAAACAACTATAAAATTTTATGAGTGTACCATTAGAAAAAGAGTAAATACAATCTTCATTTTATTTAATAAAAACGATTATTTCCAAGTGTAACACTAAATTGAATGCTTTAAGTCAGTATCCTCCAGCGTTAGCTTTGATCTCAAAGGCAACACACTGGCATATGTTTGTTTACTATAATTGAGTTTGTTTAATGCTAATTAACCGACAATATAATTAATTATAACCACTTTGAACAGTTGTAATTACGGTATGTATGGCTTCAAATTATTACAAAAGAATCATATTTATTTTTCATTCTTGTGAAATTAGTATTTTCACAAGAACACTAATTAAATTATCATAAATTTTATGTTTGATCAATAAATTGAAAATCAAGATTTTTGATATTTTGAAGTTAGGCAAAGAAGATTAGTAAATCATTAAATTATTAAGTATCGTTTTAATTAATCATAATTAACTAGGTATATCTTACTTAACTTAATACATTATTTATCAATGACATATATTCTAAAAATAGAAATTGGGAGAACACACTTTATGGCTGTTAAAATGATCTTTTGTTCCCTCAATAATTTATTTGAAAATGTAAAGGAATCACTTATATATGTTTTTTTTTTCTAATTATTTCATGAAGACAACTATTACTTTAAATAAATATTTTTTAAATATAACTTTGAATTACTGTGTGAGGGTTATTATATTTACTATTATACGATGCACTACGAGACAAATTCGCTCATAAATATTATTGTGCAGAATGTTTGGACGTATACAAATTTGTTAATTCAATAAAGAAAACAATTCTGTTTTATTAAATATTTTAATTCAGCTTGATATGTTTACAAATTATAAGGCATTGTTGAACATTTTATTATTATTAATGCGACAGTTTGTATGATAATCATTGTATCTAAAGTGAAAGGGTTTACATTCAGTGCAAATATAGGCTACGAGTTTACAGTAGATTAAGTAAAAGAAAACCACTTACTATAATAGGAGTAGTATAATTCTCTACGAATAAGTAAGTTGAGTTACTCTATATTCACACCACTAGTAACTGACGCGCCCACCCTACATACACGATTGAGAGTCACAGTGGAGATATAATGTTGATACGTATATTTATTTTCAGATAGATAAGCGTCTGATAGAGGCAATTTTATTGTGTCTTAGTATAAGAACGTCCTAGTAACGTAGGGAGGATGGGAGTCATAACACTTTTGTTCTATTAATAAGTAACCAGCTTCGTAAAAATAGAAAACTAATCTCATTAAATTAATTTTACAGGTATACCTACTGTTATCAAGGCTGGAATAAGTGAATGAGTATATAATGAAACAAGTAGTGACAAGTGAATCTATTACGAAAATATGGCAATTTATTGTAACGGAAGTCCACATTTATTCAAAAACTGTATTAGAATTACCATTGGAAACTTCAAGTACATTAGAGCGTAGTCCTACCATAGAATGTGAATAAAGCCATGTTTACAGCCTCCCTAGTTATGAAGTATCTAACCTCCTCGCTATTACAAACACCGTTGTTTACGTTCTAACAGCTGTTGCAACTGTTTTGAATTAATTATTTACATTGGAAAAACTGTTACTTTTCGATTCATTTACATTCGATTCATTTCTCTCCATGTTATTCTTGTGGCCTAAAAACGTAATTTAAGGGCAATAAACGTACCTTTAGGATGAAAATATTGAAGAATTCAGATTTAAACCGTTTAAATTAGAGAAATAAGGGAGGAGTTGCGTTGATAAAAAACTACTTCACGTGTTACATAGAAGGATGTAGTTATTGACATTTTTATTTTCTAGAGGAGCAGGTTTTGGCTATGAGTGTGATTTACAACATTTTCAAAAATAAATGTATTAGATATTTGGGCAAATTTAATTTTCACACGCATAATGTAGCATCTTCCTCGTACTATTTATACTAGCAATATTACAGCTAAAATATGCAAATCAGGATAAACCTTAAAACTAAGATATGTTTTTAAATGTATTATCAAGTTATAGTGATAAAAAAGACTTATTATTATATGAAAGTATTCATACACGGGACAAAGAGAATAGGAGTCGATTAATATGATTAAGGAAAAAAAACACGAAAAAATGATTATATGGATTAACACGTTATCAAATATCTAGCATTTTAATATCAACAAGTGATAGCTATTCTAATTTATAGGTGTTGAGGTTTTTAAGTTTTGTTAGATTATTTGATAAATTTTACTGTTGAAAGGACAATATTTGCTTACAAGAAGAAAAATTAAAGGTGAAATATAATTTAAATCCGCACATTGGATATTTTTAAAGTAACTTAGATGTTAATGTATAATTGAAAGCTTGAGTATATACCCCATTCTCTCCAGATAGTAGATTCTCTTCTATGCATCTAGTATTGTATAGACGCTTGATGTTTGTAATGCCCTCAATCTGCTTTCGTCATCCCACGACTAGCATGATTGATGATTTTAACACTTCTAAAAGTTCAGTATAGTAACTAAACCGATTATAGAATTTGTTAAGCTAACTATTTTGCTGTAAATATCTCATGTTAATTAACCAGTTTTAAGTATATTGTCTTCATTATCTGGTCTTAAGAATGTCATTATCGGGTTGGTTGCTGTCTTTGTACAAAAGGATACTCATATATATTTCTAATAAGTAACTTCAATTCCAGTTCTAAGATCTTAACAGTTATGATTAAAAGGTAATTGAATGAAATTGGATCACGTATAGTCTACGTTGTCATGATATATATAAAAAATATTAACTGTAATTCCTATTTAAAATCATACAACTGAAATTTATAAAATTTTACATACATTTTTGGTTAACACTAAAAGTAAGCAGAAGTATGTAACAAATCTAACTATTCTATGTTTGGTTTGTAATAATACATATTGTTTTTCCAGTTAAAGAGATGCATTTCCTATTTAGTTACTTACACATATCAGACAGTAGCATTCGTATTGAGTAGGACAAATACAACTAAATTGATTAATACACTATAATGACAAACACAACAAAGAAAGGACGAGTAGTTCTACAGTAGCAGTAAATAAGTGATTTGTGATTTTTGGAGATATATACCGTTCCCTTGACGGTAGAGTGTTAGTGAAACCAGAGCACGTAGGATAATCGTAAACCACGAATCTCCATTGTTCTTTTATACTTAGAATTCTGATCCACCATATCCGTGTTAGTAGCTGATTCCAGACTTGTTACGTTTTTCTGATCCACAAATCTCTTGAGAGTAATACATTGCAGAAACCGGAACACGTATAGTGGGCCCGTATCACCCAGGCTTCCTTATGAGTTATAGTTTGGATACTCTGCTAGGCAGTATATGTTTTTAACTGCATTTTTGCAGTAGCAGCAAAAAATAAATTATATATATACCTAATATATGGCGTTAAGATTAGAGGGTTATTTTTATTACGTGATGTTATCATTTATAGATTATCCTTTGGTATTTAACAATAGTAGTATCAATCATAATCATACTTTTTTTATTATTGTTATAAGTTTCATTTAGTAATGTAGTTAAAATCATTATTTACTTTTTCATTATTTAGTATATTGTCAATACTATTATAATCCGTATTCAATTTTTAATAACATTGTTTAACACATTAGTGGACAAACTTGCACGCTTTGCATGCCAACCCAATACCTAACTCCTGTAATGTTGTAATTTTTCATTACATTCCGTGCTTACAATGCTAAAAAATAACCTCTCATCGAGTTGGACCGTCTTAAGGTCTCTGCTTCAGTGGTTTTAGTAAAAAAACTGATATGAACAGTATTGGGGTATACAATTTCAACTTCATTTTATCTTTTTATTAAAACATATTTAATACCGTCTTAGTATAACAGTAAAAGGGTGTAAGGCATATCTCTTCCTCGTTTCATGGTCAAAAGTACTATTATAGTCATTGAGTAACTGACAAGTCAATGAAATTATGTGAAATAGCTTTTATTGCTTCTGACCACGTGTATATGTTTTGTAGCAAAGTATATACTATATAATTAATGATATAAAGACTAATAATAAATTAATTTATAGGATATTTATATATGTAACTATAGCTAATAACAAAATTCGTGCACAGTTTATAGATGGGGGGGGGGGGGAAGTTAATTCATTCACAATGTCACATATTCATTCAAAACAAACAATCTTCTTAGACAGCAAGAAGAGGAACTGTCATTCAGGATTCCTCCCGATCTGTCTGCAAATTAGGGTTTTGCTATAAATTCACCCACAGAATAACAAGCAAGAGCCACCAAGTAGCCTTTCAATCAAGACTTGAATTTGTTGAAATGTTGTTCCCTTTTAATATAATCTGAGAGAATGTTTAGGCCTGCTAGAGACGGTTTGTGTTCCGGAGCTGCTGTACGGGGCTGAGCCACTTTATATTAGTAACTACTTCTGGTTACATGTTAGTAGATGTCACTGCCTTGCGTTAAAACACAATAATTGTATATAAAATAGTGTACGTTATCCAAAATGTAAAGGCAAGGGAGCGTTAGCAAATCTACTACCCTGAAGTTTACATCTGACTATCTGACTTTCAATTTGTAAATTATCTGGAGTGTTCTTTTTTGTAATCAAGTAGCAGCCAAGTAGTAAAGGTTTTTTAAAATATACCAGAGGCAAAGTTTTGTACAAACGTCGTTAATGTGGCTGATCTAGGTCAACGCCCTAACTAAGTGAACTCTCAGGAACTTTACAGAGTTTCTTTAACCAAGAAGGATGTCATCAACCATTATCAATGGCTTCAAGCAGCTTAACACTTAAACAAAAATTAGTGTAATTTGATTTTGAATGGTCAGTAGATAAATTTAATTTTAAAATTGTTGGACACAGCCATCAATATTAGTGAATGCTTCAATTTCAAGTGCAGAAATGGCCTCTCAGCTTTGAAGCACAGTGTTGTACCGTCGGCATATTGAACAATATTTCCACTCAATACAGAAGAGCCTACCTCATTAAAACTTGAACCAGGAAGAGAACTAAGCCTAAAATATACCCCTATAGGACTACTCAATGAAATCATTTACTATCAGAAAATTAATCACTGATTCGAACACATTGACCTCTGCCGTCCAAGTAGGATTTGAGCCACTAGTAAGGTAGACCACCAATGTCTTATCTGTAACGTTTTGTTAATAGACTTTTGTGATTAACAAAATAACATGCATTAGAAAAGTCTAAAATGAAAAAAAATCTGTTGTCTATTTTCTAATCCGTCACTGGTGAAGCCGTTATTGGTTGACTTTCTAGGCCTAAGTCCAAATTAGTACTCACTCAAAATCTTCTGCTCTGATACTAAGACAATCAAGCAGACTAGAGAGAAATACATTTTCAAAAATTTTGCTTGCAGCTGGAACAATTGAAATAGGACAGTAGTTGTTAAATACAATCAGGTCCAACTTTTTAAATATCGAAACTACTTTTGCTTTATAAACTTTGAAGGAAACACCCATTTCGAATGAACAGTTTATTATTATCGTCAAATGGCAGATAATACTACTAGTACCCCTCTTAAAACCACGTTGAGACGCTATTAGTTTTCTCGGATGACTTAGGTAGAAGGTTTGGACTCACCTGAGCCATTTCTGCTTCACAGCATCATAGACCGCAAAACCCGCTTCTCTTGGGGAGTATCAACGTTATGCGATTTTCTGTTTGAGTTCATCTGGGCAACAGTCGAAGAAAATTTATTCGATTTAGTTGCGACAGATTTTTGGTCATAGTATATATTAACTAATTGTATTAATACTTTGTATTAATTAATTGTAATAATTAATACAATATATAACTGGATTGGTTTCTTTGAAGATACTTTTTTGTTATTTATATAATCTTCCAAGTGGCTTTCGAAAAGTGTTTAGCACAAACAAAAGTCCAGTTGACTTATAGGGATTTGGCAGCCCTTATATCTTTGTTGTATTTATTAAAGCACCGTTTTAATAAAGGGTAGTCGAGTCGTTTAGCTAAGACTGAATTAAATTTCTACTTATCCCTAGAAATAAAGATACCAAGCGTTATCCAAGTATTCTACTTCCGTTTATTTAAAAAAAAAACTTGATTACCTAGTGGGCAGCAGGTCTTTACATGCTAGTTCAAACATGCGGTGAACGCATTATACATATCATCTGCGCTAGTAAACCGTCTATAGACTCATTAGTCCTTCTTAAACCGTGTTTTGAACATTGTAACGTTATGTGGCCTAATAATTGTATTTGGCTTTTGTATTTATCGATTCAAGTTATTTAAGAATTTGTCAAGTATTCTTGGCATGGTAATTATTATACTAAAATTATTAATATAATTTGTTTCCATTACAAAAGAGGAACCCTTCTGTATTGACAATGCAAGGTTGGTACTGTGTAGTCAGATACCAATATTGCGAAATTACTAATGGCCTTTGTAGTTTAGGGTTTGCCCACTATTATAGCGCACTTTAACCTCAAATACATACAACATTTAATTGAATACCTCTGAACCTTTGAGCTTTAGTGTAGACAACCCGAGTCTACGGATTCAAATGTTGATACAACAAGCCTATGAATTAAATATGAAATAACCACGAGCATACGTATGTGTTTTTTCTTGAATATAGTTTAATCTATATCTTCTATTTTTAGTAAAGTTGTGTTATTTTGATACTCCTGCAGTTTAATGATGTAATTTATTTCAATTTAACAAACTCACAATGTCACATTACAACTAAAAAGAACTCATAGATTTAACTTTTAATTTTTTATTTTTTAAACACTTCACTCACCAGTTTATCGGGGCCTGCAGGCCTGTGAGTGAAATTTATTCAATAAGTGAAATCCTGGCCGCTGCCTCAGTTATTGAAGTCCCGGCCGCTGCCTACGGCCGCTGCCGTAGTCCGAACCCTTAGCCACTGAGCCACCACACCAATAGTATTGAAGTAAGTTTCATCTTAAGACTTGAATATGAATTTGAATGAAATACATTTTATTTTAAAATAATGGAATAACGATGTTCCGTTATGATCCTAGCATTAATTGTAATGTAATCAGAATAGACTTTGACCTGTATACATATTCTATAGATGTCTGTAAATCAACAAATTTAATTAATTAACTTTCGATAACAGCACTAACGGTTACATGAGTTAGGTACTAAAATACTGATCGATAAACAGCTATAATAATCATGGAAAGAAAAGTTATGATATGGTTGTGAATTAACGGAAAAGATCAAAATTAACAAATTCTATACATGGAAGAATTCAGTAAACCATTCTGTAGAAGGTGTTACATTGCCTACCTATTCCCGAAGGCCTTGGAATGAAGAATATATAGGTAAGTACAAATATTGAACTATGTTTGAATCAAATACATCCATACCTGCATAGTATAAAATGTGTGGTATGGTGCTGATAATACTTTCAGATTGATGAGATATTTTGAATAGTGTTACGTCTCTAATGGCTGTTTCTACTCTAGCTTATATTAACCATGAACAATGTATTTTATGCCAGAACGTATAACAGATTATTTAAAAAATTTATGAGGCTATAATTTGTCTGCCAATAAACTAAATAAATATTAATTTAAATCCTTTTAATGTAATGGTCCTTATACGATTTAATAGTTTCATTATTATTAGCATAACAGGTTTTGTATCAAATTTCATTTTGAGAGCAATTTGAAATAAAATACATTATTCCATAGACTGCAACCTGTCAACATCACAGACTGGTAGAAGAACACTCAATACAGGCACCTGGAAACGTTTTTTACACCCAAAACCCGACAATATATATTGGAAATAATAAATATTACTGTCTTTAACACATAATTTAGTTTTTTGTAAAATTAAACTTTCACTATAAAAACTTATACAAATTGTGAACTAACCTTATTGATTTATTCATTCATAAGACATCAATCATTAAGCTATGCATGTTTTAGAGCAATAATATTTGTAGAAAGATATGTTTGAAGAGTAAAGATTAGTTGTATTAATATTTTTTTCTATTAAAAGCGCTTTGATATCCATTTAAAAGTATCTTTTTATATGGTTTTTAAACATTTTGACTTTTTTCAATATTTACAACAAATATTTTCGTAACACAATAGTATTTATACAAAATTATTAAACAAGTTTAACAATAAAGTGTTGTTTGTTATCGTTAAAAGGCCAAAGCGAATACAACTAAAAATACAGAAGTTAATCCGTTTCTATATAAGTTAGGGTAAAACAAGTTGGCAGAAGACTTGTTACACTTGGGCTGAGGTTTTAAGAAATTAAGTGGGAAAACCAATCAATGGTAGTAATTAGTTGACACTTAGATTGCTTTAACACTACTAACTAAGTGTTCATATTATGAGTGAAATGGGAAGCCTAGAACCTATCATGGCCTATTGGTGTAGAGGTTGAATACGTTTAATAAACAAATATACAGGGTGCACCCGAACTCTCTGAGGATATTTTTAGGTATTGATTGAGGGTCAAAAACAAAACAGAATATCATATTTAAACATTCCAAATCACAACCTACCAGTACCCGTACAGCCGCCATTTTTATTTTTTACAAATTATTTACATTTTTTTAAACAATTTAACTTATAGAGTTAACATTTGATATAAACATTACTAAAACCATTTTCTAACTGAAATCAACAAATCAAAAGCCTTTTCAATTATTTTCAAAAAGGTGGCACTTTGAAGTTTTTGATCCTTAATAACTTTTCAAAGGAAAGGAATATAAAAAAACACAGGAATAACTTTTTTTGAAAACAAATTTGCAATCCAAAAAAGTAAAGTTGAACGAAATCATACGACCAACAATTGTGATTTGAGTATTTTTGTATTCAATTATTTACGCGTCAATGTGTATAGCCATGGTGCCGTGCCGTGCGAGTCAACCCCAACAATACATCAGCGATCTTTGTGTATAGCCATGGTGCCGTGCCGTGCGAGTCAACCACAACAATACATCAGCGATCTTTGTGTATAGCCATGGTGCCGTGCCGTGCGAGTCAACCACAATCCAATACATCAGCGATCTTTGTGTATAGCCATGGTGCCGTGCCGTGCGAGTCAACCACAACAATACATCAGCGATCTTTCTGATTACTTTAATCCAAAACATTACAATTTGTGAAGGTATTGTAATAAAAATGCCCCAAGTCCATTTTAGTTTTTAGCCCTAAAAAACCAACACTTTTAGTTTTTAGGGCTCTAATTAAGGTTAAAATTAATTTTAAATTTAATAACAACAAAATCATCGGTACATGTTTTCCAGTTGTTTTTATTACATTTGATTTTCATTGTTATTAAATAAAACATTAATTTTAACCTTAATTAGAGCCCTAAAAACTAAAACTGTTGTTTTTTAAATTTTTTTTAGCCATAAAAACTAATATGGACTTGGGACATTTGTATTAAAATATTATCACATATCACTTTATTGTAATGTTTTGGGTGAAAGTAATCAGAATAGATCGCTAATGTATTGTTGTGGTTGACTCGCACGGCACGGCACCATGTTGTATACACCACAAATGGATACAATTGTTGGATTTGTACACACATTGATGCGTAAATGATTGAATACAAAAATACTCAAATTGCAATTGTTGGTCGTATGATTTCATTCAACTTTACGTTTTTGGATTGAAAATTTAATTTTCAAAAAAATGAATTCCTGTGAGATTTTATATTCCTTTCATTTCAAAAGTTATTAAGAATCAACATTTCAAGGTGCCGCCTTTTTGAAAATAATTGAAAAGGTTTTTGATTTTTTTAGTTCAGTAAGAAAATGGTTTTAGTAATGTGTATAGGTTAACTCAATAAGTTAAATAGTTTTAAAAATATAAGAATAATTTGTAAAAAATACAAAATGGCGGCTGTATGGGTACTGGAGGTATTTGCAGTTTTTAAATATAATATTGTTTTGTTTTTTACCCACAACCAATATCTAAAAATATCCTAGACAGTTCGGGGACACCCTGTCTATGCCAGTGACCTTGAATAGAGGGTTCTAGTTGATGCATGAAGCAACATCGACCTTGGTTCTAGTTGATGCATGGCTGTTCCTTGGATGGATCACCGCTGAGACATTTCGCTCCTGCTTGCAGCCCACCTGCTCGGTATTGGTTTGGTCAGTGTTAAACCATTCGTCCCCAAATAGCGTATCTTAGCCCTAACTTAACCTTGTAAAATAGGAAATTCTTAAATTTTAATATTCCACAATTTAATGCTTTGCGCAAAGACTGATATACAAATAAGAGTTAAAATGGCTACTAAATTCGTAGGCATATCTATATAAGAATAACATTTACATGTCTCGATTATCAAAATATGTATTTTTAAGTTTAAATCATGGATGAAGTTGTGATGAATTCCAAACCTGGTTTACCACTGCACGCGTATTCTTAAATGTAACCTCAGTTGTCAAGGGTTCCAAAGTACATGACAAGGAGCATTTTTTGCTAGAAAAACAATCTAAATGGTGGTTGAAACCATTAAAGCTCATCTTATTTAAGAAAAACACAATTCATGAAACAAACGAGGAATAAACGAAATAACAAACACAGCTGAGCTCGTTTTGACAATAAAAACAACAAAAGCCTTCCCTTGAACAAAACACTGTCGGAAACCTTTTGAAAAGGCATGTGTTGTCACTTCGAATGAAATATTACATGCAAGTATAGTCTTCCTTAAAAGCCAAACCTATTTTTATCACAAAGAGACTTATATTTTCTTTTCTAAGCTGTTAACTATGCTCTTTGCATAGTTAACAACTAAATGACATGAAATACTTTTGTAGGGAGCTTTACTTTTTTTATCACACACAATGTATATTATTTAGTTCAACTTTTATTTATTTCAATTTATACATATTACACATTACGGTAATATAAAAATTCACACAAATGAAACATCACAAAACATAAGTTTCTTACAGTAATTAAATTAAATTAGTGATAGATACCTGTAAACCACATCCAAAAAGAAAACTAACATTTGAATCATTTATATTTGATGATTGTAAAATAATATTCTGAAACCCATAAACTGTCATTAAAGTATATTATTTTTATTGGGAATCCATTTTATAAATTATATATTGATTTGATGCTTTGGAACGAGTATATTTTGAATACACAAAAATATTAAGATTATTATTTGTGATATAGTTGAAAGTATAAACCTATGCCATTCCATATGACGAACTTTATGATGGAAAGGCTGGCTCTGAGGAGAACGTTCAGTCTTGTTTTCCTTTATAATTTGGTGTATGGAGACGTGGATGACCAGGAGAGTGGTGTTTTTGAAATGTTTTGAAATTGTTTTGGCTGTTGGTTCATTAACTTTATTTGTAAGTTAAATTGTTAGGTTATCGTTATTGTCAGATGTTTATAGTTATTTAATTGTTCTTCCTCTTATGTTTATATCATAAAGGTATTTTATATACACAGAATATTTATTTAATAAATCATAGTCGTAATATTACACTTAAGAATGATTTCATTGAATATTCTTTTTATAATCAATGATATTTTTGTACAGTACCATTATAATTATTATATATTAGTATAACTGTATTCTAAAGTGAGGAGGCGGCGACAGTCTGATAACAAATACTCTTTAAATAAATCTATAAAATGTTTAGATTTTTAACTCCCTCAGTGTTATTTTTACTATACAGTAATTAGGCATGAAATTAAAATTAGAATTGAAACCATACAATTAAGTTACATTGACTTAATTTAGTTTTTATTATTTAACTAGTTTTTTTGTCAAGTTATTAGTTCAGTGTGGAATTACGTTTTTTGTTTGATATTAATGTTTATCTTGGATTTATCCATTTGATTGTTGGTTCACATGATTGTCAAGTTTTTAAGTAGTTAAATATAACTCTTTTAAAATCACTCATTGATAAATTCGTTTAAGCAAAAACTGTGTACTTATTGAAGCGCTAAGAGTGTGATGAAAGAATAGCCATTGTGTATACTCTGAGAACAATACCAAGTAACAACAAACGAACTTGTTATGACTAAATATCCATTCTTAACTTGGTTGAAGGGACTTATATGAGTTAGTTACAAAATCGGTTTGATGTGTCATGTTCAAAGATAGTTAAGTAATTGTAAACACATGCACCATTATTATATACAGTATGTGACAGATAATGAATTTTCCAATTACAAAGAGGTCTATAAGATTTGTGCAATTCTTGTACAGTCAATGGGATCAAATCACGTGGATTGTTTTGCAAGTACTTTACTAAATGCATATGTTGTAAGACGACTATATATCTTTCGATTCAACTTCCAGCTATTCGAACATTAGTAGCAATGAATGATTAAATAACTGATTAAATGCACACTTTAATATTCCATTTATTGATCAGTAGAACAATTTATTGTTTAGTGTAATAATTTTTCTTGAAAACCATCCTTTTTTGTTGATGAGATTTATTGTCGTCTTACTACTGGACTATAGTTTTGTGGTCTGTAACAGTGAGTAGTGTGACCGTATTATGTACTTAAATTATCCTAGTTGAAGCAGATTAAAGATTGTGTGGCTGGTTGTATATGTAAAGATAAACAAGCTGTCTTATATCAATTTCTCTTTAGACTAAACTATATCTATTGTCCTTCTCATTCTAGGGAGTACTATATTTAACAGGTGTCAAGAAAAATCCACGTCAGAGCTCAACAACGGCAGCGTCATTCTATTTTTATTTGCAACATTGATTAATTCAGGTTACTGATGTACTTCAAGTGTTTAGATAGGTGTAGATCATGGACCAAGCGTGGTAATGAAAAGTTAATTATTAATATTAACAAATTAACAGAGTTTTCACTTATTAGGATTAACTTTAGAATTGAATACTAGTTACGCTTACAAATCTTAGCATGTATAAAAGTAATGTTAATGAGATTATACAAAAACTTCCTGGGATACATTAACATAAAATAGCTGAACACGTTGTATTATTTATAAAACGCAAGAAACGGAAGCACCGTGATATATAGGTAAATACATTGTAGTATATGTTGATGGTGGGGTTCCTCAGCACATAAGACTCTGAAATGTGAATACAAAGGTCCACCAAATGTTTGACATAGTTTGACCTAGATAAAGATAAACACTTTAACCATTGATTAACATTCATGCACAGGCCTTTAACATGCTCAGGCCATGCTACAGGCCAGTTAATGCTCATGGACTGGCGTATAAAGTTTAAAATACAAGTAAAATGAAAAAAAAAATGTATTGCGTTAACCAATGGTAGACGTGGTTTATGGGGCCATTAAAAAAAAATGTGTTAAAAGACAGTTACTAAGAGAGGTTTTACCAACAGTTGGATGTATGATTTAATTTACCATAATTTTCAATGAAATACACGAATAATATTGGTATTGAGAGTTGAGTTCAAGTATAAATTATACAAGCCATTTTTAGTTCCACTTATATAAATTTGTAATTACATACAGTATCTTTACTTAGACTTATATTTGAGCTTATTTAATTTCAATATCACATGCTTTTTGCGTATTCTTCTTGAATATGATAAAACTGAGGAGTAAAATAAGAGGTGATAGATTAACAAAAATGAAACCTTCTCTTACTTTAGTGAATAACCTGTGTTCCTAATGTTGCGGAATCCTCTAATTGACAGATTTAAGATATTAATATATTAAAATTCATTTAAATACTTATATTTTGTTTTTGTGAAAATGGAGTATTTTTACAAGATTTCATGTTAGTAATTGGTCTTAAAGGCATGTGTATAGTAGTATAAGAACGTAAACAAAGCAATTAGCCTGTTATTTACGATGTCACTGTGGCAATTTGGTGTTTAATGTAAATTGCGTTTTAGAATTGGCTTGCTATTTCCCCGAAACTCTCCAAATACATATGCCAGAGTTGGATTTACATAATGACTCATGTTTTTGTTTCTTGTTTTACAACGTGATGAGAGCATTCAAGTTACATCAATTTGGGTATTGGGTTTTTATAGTCTGTAACATTTCAACCGTTGTTTTAAAGTTATTTATTGTTAAAAATGGTAATATGACTTAAGGAAAAAAACGAAAAAGCATTGTTTTAGATGTAGGCTAAGTCAGTAAGTACACCTGAAAACGACAGGAGTTTATTATACCTGTCGAAACGTTGTGTTTGTTTCTTAAACACTCAAAGTATTGCAAATTTCCAAATACTATCTACATATCATGTACCATTTCATTGTTCTTTAAAAAGTCTTTTATTAAAGAATATTACATAAGACATGTAGTTACAACTAAAAATCTCTCTAGTTTATGGATATGTCAGACATAGTATACGTTTATTTTGTAACTGTAATTATTGTAAAAAAGTAATAAAAGTGTTGCTCAAACTTTAACGTAATTTTATTTAACCCATCATTTACTTGTAAGTTAAAAATATGCTATCCATAATTACGGTTTGGTTAGAGAAAAATGTTCCTTTTAAACTAATCAACATATTACCAGAATTAGTTTTAAAAAACTCTTCTAATTGCATATATTTATAATTAAAAAATTATAACTTCCCATTAAAATTTAACTAATTTATTATTTTACTAAATGTATTAACATTTGATCCGAAATATCAAAAAAAGATTTCCCAAAAAACAAAAAGGAACAAATTTGGAAACCCATAAAATTCAACTCTCATGGTAAAATCTACAGAAGATTTTTAAAACAAATGCAAAAACTAACGCACTTTTTACTTCATTAAACAATATATACTCTTCAAAATCCATAAACAGAAATTTAAAAAAATGAAAATCTGGACTTTATTAAATTCATCTTGATAGTTTTAAAGTATTATGCATTGGACATACAAAGAGAAAATAAAATTAGATTACAAGACCACTTATAACATTTCAAGTTAAACGGACCAAAACCATCAACAATAGCTAAACATGCTATTGAAATCGGTTTAGTAAATTATTTCTAAAATTTATTTAATAAAATAAATAAATGACCATAGCTAATTTTTGATTGGTTATAAACCATCAGAATTCAACACAGTGAAAACAAAACTATTAACAATGACCATTGCCTGTTTTAAAATTCCCTCTTAGTAACTTTTAAAAATATGTAAAGATTTATTTATTTAAGTTATATATGCAGTAGAAACATGTTTTTTGAATTTTTAAAATGTTTTATTAGGCTTCGATTATATTTATAAATTAATTTATTATCAATATATATATATATACTCTATTATTTTAAACATATGTAATTAAACAGTTTGTAAATGATTATTATTTTATATAGGTTGGGTTTTGGTCTGATGACATGGTCTTTGACAATTGTTGGTCACGTTTGGATAAAAATTTAAATAAACGGAATTTCAAAGTTATATTATTTTCAAATGATATATTACTTTAAGTATATGGGTTTCAAATTCTTTCTGATCGCTATAACTGAGTGCATACTCCCTTCTAAATATATCTAATTCGACTCTCACGGTCCTTTGTCCATAAAAGGCGTCGAGTTTATCCCATAGTATTACAATACTAAAGTATCTTGTGAACAACACGTTTCTTTACTAGTAACCTCAATATAGCATAATATTTCGTCTTATTGGTATCTAATATTTTAATAATGTTTCATACTTTTAAATTGCATTGTGTTAATTTCTTATTTTTAGAGTAATATTATGTTGTTAGCAATCCAAATATTTAATATTTTATTAATTATCTTACAGAATGTTTTCCAATTAACTTGGTCATCGTCACATTTAAACTATTCATAATCACAATATGTTGTTTATGTGTCCCTGTTATAGTGATTCCACTTTATTATTAGTAGTCAAACATACAGTTTCAGAAAATCATAAGTTACAAACAAATTGATAAGAACTTTAAACTTTTACAGGATATATTTTATTAGTGAACACTGCTTTATTTCAATAAAATACTTTGAGACAGTATTCATGTAAAGTTTAACAGTTCATGCAAGTATATAAAGCTTGACTCAAATTTCATAAGTACATACTTTTGATAATGACGTGAAAAAGTGTGTTCTTTGTAAAAACATAATGATATACAAAATTTTACTTTTACTAGTGAAGTCATAGAAACGTTGTGAAAGGATTCCATCCGTAGATATGACTAGCTTTAACTTTGTAATTAACATATTAAAACAAAATAACATATTAATTATACAATAATAAATCTTGGAATTGAATGGTTGAGCTATATATTTTATATCTTTACGAACAAATTTAATGATGACAATTTTACAGTAAATGATTTGTTTAACGTATCATCATTGGTATTTAAAATTCAAAATACCATAAAATTCGGTAAAACAAAAAAAAAGAATAAAAACATATTTAAGTAGGCAATGGTTTTATTATTAACATATTAAGTAGGCATGTAAAGAAAATATAAGTAGTGTTTTAATATTTATTAAATTATTTTTACATACTATATAAAACCCTATTATTTAAAACTTTTATATTTTTATTTTTAATCTTGAACGTAACGACTGTGGCTAGGGGGAAACAATTATTTTCCCTGAGCATCCCGTTATATTGTTATATTGCTATGAATTTAAACCAAAACTGGAGTTGATTGACAGCCCATATTGGTTACGTGTGGTAGTTGATTGACAGCCCATATTGGTAACGTGTGGTAGTTGATTGACAGCCCATATTGGTTACGTGTGGTAGTTGATTGACAGCGCATATTGGTTACGTGTGGTAGTTGATTGACAGCCCATATTGGTTACGTGTGGTAGTCGATTGACAGCCCATATTGGTTACGTGTGGTATTTGATTGACAGCGCATATTGGTTACGTGTGGTAGTTGATTGACAGCCCATATTGGTTACGTGTGGTAGTTGATTGACAGCGCATATTGTTTACGTGTGGTAGTTGATTGACAGCCCATATTGGTTACGTGTGGTAGTTGATTGACAGCCCATATTGGTTACGTGTGGTAGTTGATTGACAGCGCATATTGGTTACGTGTGGTAGTTGATTGACAGCGCATATTGGTTACGTGTGGTAGTTGATTGACAGCCCATATGAAGGGGTCAGGGGAAGAACATGATAACTCCATTTTTTTCAGATTTTAGTTTTTCAGCTGATTTTGTTGGCAATAATGGGAACTATATGTTGGCGAAACACTGTGGTTAATAAGCTGATAACTTACAAGATATAAGCTAAGAAAAATTTGCCGTTCACGTGAATAACTTGATAAGTCCACATTGTCAGGGGAATAACCTGATAATTCCAGTTTTGTTTACTTTCTGACTGTGTGCGTATGGCAGTAGTGAGTGGGCAGCCATTAGCCAATATTGTTTTGTTGTAACAGTTACTCTAAAAAGTTCAGTATTGTTTTGATATCTTATTTATCCTGTGTTACTAGAGTTTTTACCTGCTTTTTAGGCCTACAGTGATTAGTTTAATTCTACAGTGATTAGTTTTGTTGTATGTAGGCCTACTGTTGTTTACGTAAACGTGATCAGTTGTATTGTGCCGAGTGATTGTGAAATGAGTGATTTAACCTCTGATGAAGACGATAAGCTGCACAGCACTTCAGGTCCACCTACAACCCAAAAAAGGAAAAGTATGGAAGGATAGCTGATGCAAACAAAAAAATTCGGTTACAAAGCCGCGAGCCGGGAGATCCATGTAAGTGCAAAAACAAGTGCTTTGAGGTAGTTAATGAAAACAAAAGGAGTTCGGTGTTAAGGCATATGAACTCTTTAACAAGTCATGATGAGGTAAATTTATATTTAACAGGCCTTGTTACATCCATTCCTATCCAACGCCGGCGAGTAGCAAATGAATGTGAAGCTAAATTCAGAGATGCTTCATACTCATACAGTGTTCGGTTATTGCGTGATGGCATAGCTACTGAAGTAAAGGTATGCAAAGCTGCTTTCATATCTATTCACGGCATCACTAGAGGTAAAGTAGACTGTATTCTGGAGAAAATGAAAGATACAGGCACTCCTCCACAATATAAAAAGGGTAAACATCAAAACAGACCAAGAAAATTAACTGATGATGTCATTGAATGTGTTCGCAATCATATTAAGTCATTTAAGGGTAGGGAGAGCCATTACAGCAAAAAGGAATCTAATAAAACCTACATCCTGAGGATTTAAACGCCAAAAAAATGTATGAATTGTTTAAGGAAAAGTATCCGGATATTGTTTTAAGTGTCGAGTCTTATCGCACAATATTTAATCGAGATTTCAACATCTCTTTCGGATACCCTAGAACTGACACCTGCAGTAAATGTGACAGCTATGCAGTGCAGAAAAAGTCTCTAAAATCCCAAATAGAATATGAAAAGGACGATGAAAAGAAGAGTAAACTGCAAAAGAATTTAAAACGTCATATAGAAACCGAACATGAAGTGCATTTAGCGAAAGCCAAAACGTTCTATGGTAGAAAGAGAGCTACCAAAAAAAGTAGTAGGGTTACAAACTTCAAGGAAGCTATCTGTATAGATTATGCCAAAAATTTTCCCTGCCCAAACATTACGTCCAACGACGTATATTACAAAATACAGTTGTCTTTTTATGCTTTTAATACACACGTCTTGTCCAATGGTAAGTGTCTTTTATACATACCCTGAGACTATTGCACACAAGGGTAGTGATGAAGTGGCTTCCTTTATACATCATTTTGTATACAATCATCTTGATGAAAATGTCACACATTTAGAAATATTTGCTGACTCCTGCTCCGGCCAAAATAAAAACAAAATGGTACTTCGACTTATGCACCACCTGGTCCACATAGAGAAAAAGTTGAATTACATTAAGATGATCTTCCCAATACGGGGTCACAGCTATCTAGAGTGATAAGAACACTGCCTTAATTAACCACAAAGCACCAGCTGAGACCCCGGGAGACTGGATTGCCGTATTTAGAATCTCTAGGAGCAAGCCTTCTTCATTTATTGTCGAAGAAGTGACTCAAGATATGATCAGAGGATGGAGCGTTTATTTGAATGAGAAGTATAAAGTAAAAAACTACCTTTTGCATCGAGGTCGGTAAGAGAGTATGTGGTTGAAAAAGAACACCCTATATTAGTGAAGTATAGAGTTTCGTTCAATGGTGGATGGTGTGAAACACCTATAATTAAAAACCAAAAAACAACCTCAAAACAAGCAAAAAATAACAAAAGAACAACAGCCAATCAAAGCACTCTGGAACAATGTCAGACCTCTACACAACCACCAACCGACCAGCCGTCAACGTCTCAAGAACTTCAGTTCACTTTGCCAGAAACAGTTTATGAAGGTAAGGATACAACTTTTAAACCATGAGTGTGCATTGTAAAATATATACTCATTTTTCCCGAATTCTTTTCTTATTAAAATAAGTTATCTCTTTTGTTAAAAAAATTAAATTGGTATTACAACTTTAACATTAATTTCATAGTATGGTATATTTTTCCTTCATATAGGCGTGAACCTAATTCAATAGTACCATGATAGTTATTTTTTTACTAAATAAGATTTATATGGTTTGCAGAACTGGTTCCAATATCAAAAGAGAAATATCAAGACCTACAAGTTCTAAAATGTTTTTGCAGACCGGGAGCGGCTCAGTATTTTACCAACCTACCACACAACAACTAAGGACTAGGAACATAAACATGTTTTGATGTAATAGAACTTTTAAGTAGTTAATTAAGATTTAATTAAATAAAATGACACTTTTCAGTTTGACTAAGTAGCTTTTTTTCTACAAATCCAGGATTTTACAGGGGAATAACTTGATAACTCCTGGAATTATCATATTATTAACCACACAATATTGTAGTTAGGATACTTATTTTACTTTTACGGTTTAAAATAAAATGCTTTAAAAATAATAATATGTTCTCTTGATTACACACTATATAAACTTTATTTTTAAATTGTTTCAAACCCTAATCACATAAAAGTCCATTTTAGACGAGTCTTGAGAGTTTGTTTTTGCTGTCCTGTAAAATCAGTGAAATGGCTGTTATCATGTTCTTCCCCTGACCCCTTCATATTGGTTACGTGTGGTAGTTTTTTATTGCTGATACAGTTATTATAATCACATTATATTGGTTTGTTTTTCAGCATAGTTCACAATTGTTACTATAATTTCTATAATTATAAATAGAAAACTGACTATGAAACAATCTTCACTTATTAGGTTACAACTAAATCAGGTTCATTAAATAGTTACGTCTTTTTAGCAATTGTTCTTCATTATATGTAGCAAATTTATCAGTATAAATCCAAAAATTCAGGGATACAAGACGGTAAATGTACAATACAACATTGTAAAAAGAAACAAATTGTCATGTCAGTTGTTCATAACACCTGATAATTTTTATAGTTTAGTTTTTGTTTATGAAATTTGATGACGTAGTTATTTTAATTGATACAAACTATATTGAACTTTCATAGGAAATAACGGAATATATTATTTCAGAAACATTCCATTAAAAACAAGAACTCAATGAAGTTAACATTTTGGCAAACTCAAGTATGCATTTAAATTAGTGTATCTAACACCTTTGACAGGCAAGTTTATCAACTAACACTTCGGTATTACAAATTTTAATATACTGCCTGTGCAATTTTATAAAAAATAATTGTGTTCTTTTAAGTGGGATTATAAGTATAAGTAACAATATTAATATTTTAAAATATTTAATATGACACAAAAAAAGTCGCCTTGTATTTTTTGTGAGATCAAATTACGACATTTCTTAAGCTAATACATTTTTTTAGTAAATACCCTTAGTTACTTTAATTTTCAAGCTTTAAATCTATTGTTGCTGATTTAATATAATTATTTATCCATAAATGCTATCAAGGTTTAGACCACCAATATAATTTAAAATAGTAGAAAAAACAGCGGTTAAGCTGAATACAATAGTTAAAATATCAAAATGTTTTTATTTTAATGGGTTTTTTATATAATTTAATGCAAAATTAACATTATTACAATAATATTATTGAAGCTGTGATTAGTAATTATACCATCCACCTCAAAAACCTGTCATTTAATTCACTAAAACATTTAAAAATGAACTAAATTAAAATTAATACGAACATATAGCAGTAGACTATATGATTAACTGCCTTAGAACATGAGACAGTTAATTATATAAAGGAAGAACATTTGTAACTTTTTGTTACAAATAAATTTTTATTTATTTACCTTTTATTTGCTAAACAACAATAATTTGCGAGTGTGTTACTGTCATTTAATTTATTTTTTCAATGACTACCCTAGTGAAGTTACATTTACAACAAAATGTGTACTAATTGAAACACCAGATACAAATGTTCAAGATTAAGCTATTTGGTCTTCATAATATACTTATAACTGGAACTGGAAACTAGTGGTATTTAGTGGGTCAATGTTTGCAATTGACATATCTAGAATTAGCTTAGCACACACTAATGGCAAAAAAAAATAAGATCGTTTTGTTCCATGACTAAAATAATTCAAATAATATGTACAATGCTGATTCCTGATAAAATATTATAATTATAGATTATTTTGCAACCCTTTTTTCAGTTTATATTGGATTAGGTAAAAGTTATAGTTAAGAAAATACTGATATATACATACAAGTTTTAAATTATTAGGTAAGTTCACAGCTTTAGTGGCGTAATCTACGTGGAACGAAGTTGGAGAAAGTTACTTCTATTTTGCTGCAATGTTGATAACTGGTGGAACCAAAGGTGATTGACAATGTCACCCTAGCTGATCACAATTACTATCCAAGGTCATCATGAATTCTACTCAAGGTAAACTCGGTTGCTACCTAAGTTGATCACATGTGCTATGCAATCTGATCAAACAACTTCAATAGCATTACAACCCACTACAATCAACATCCTAAATACCAGATAATTTTGAAAAGCAAAAATTTATAATTGGAAATTTAAGAATTAGATGTCATCTAATATTACTACCTCTATAAATATAATTATTGATAGCACACTTAGTCCTTATACTTCAGTGCAACATTAATGTGTAATTTAGAGGCAACCCTCACCTGGTTACTAGAGGTCACTCTGTTTACACTAACAGAATTACCACTTCACTTTGAGCTGGATCTGTTTAAACTCTCTTTAATGAAGCCAATTTCAACTTATTTTAATCAATATTTAATTTACTTATAATCGAACAATGCGTCAATCAGCCAACTGTAAAGTAATATTTATTAAATATCAAACCTCTACTGTGGTAAGTAACAATAATGCAAAATACAGTTAAATAATGTGCAAGTTTACTTTCATTACTCGATTGGTTTATTTATGTATGTACTAATCAAATATTCAATATTGTTATTATATTATTTAAATAGTTACTTAAGTACGATCAGTAGTTCCGAGAATTCACCGGTGTCTCTTCAATATTTTCTCTTCCCTTCCCTCCACTAATGAGATATGTGATAAACACACTTAACCTAGAAATCATTTTCAGACTATCTCTATATCAAATCACTTCTACTCCTTGTATTTCCATTATCAATATGTTATTATTCTCCCCTAACATATATTTGATCCATCACTTACCATATCATCCTGTAATTAATTATCTTAATCATATCAACCTCTTCTTAAACTGTAATTCTCTTATCCTCATTTTCTCCTAATTCCCTATTTATTGCTTTTAAATCTGTTCGTACATAATTAAAATATCTTGTCTCTTTTGTAATATTTTATAATGTTACCCCAAAAAGATATGCTCAAAATATAACTGATGTTCGTGTGGTTATGAGACAATATAACACACCTAGGCCCAAGACTATTCAAACTGAAACTAATACACTCAATAGAGTTCCAAAAAAATATAAAAAAGAAAGAGTTCTATATTTCAGTTCAAAATAGAGGAATCTTCAACTTCGTTCCACGCGACGTAGCCATGAGGGGGCACTCAATTTAATTGAAAAGTAACATATGGCAGGTTTCCATTTTGTTAAGGTATTGTTCAGTGCAAAATAGAAGTACCTTTCTCCAACTTCGTTCCACGTGGATTACGCCACTAAATCTGTGAACTTACCTAATAATTTAAAACTTGTATGTATATATCAGCATTTTTTTTAACTATAACTTTTACCTAATCCAATATAAACTGAAAAAAGGGTTGCAAAATAATGTATAATTATAATATTTTATCAGGAATCAGCATTGTACATATTATTTGAATTATTTTAGTCATGGAACAAAACGATCTTATTTTTTTTTTTTTTTGCCATTAGTGTGTGCTAAGCTAATTCTAGATATGTCAATTGCAAACATTGACCCACTTAATACCAGTAGTTTCCAGTTCCAGTTATAAGTATATTATAAAGACCAAATAGCCTAATCTGGAACATTTGTATCTGGTGTTTCAATTAGTACACATTTTGTTGTAAATGTAACTTCACTAGGGTCGTCATTGAAAAAATAAATTAAATGACAGTAACACACTCGCAAATTATTGTTGTTTAGCAAATAAAAGGTAAATAAATAAAAATTTATTTGTAACAAAAAGTTACAAATGTTCTTCCTTTATATAATGAACTGCCTCATGTTCTAAGGCAGTTAATTATATAAAGTTAATTATTTAGTCTACTGCTATATGTTCGTATTAATTTTAATTTAGTTCATTTTTAAATGTTTTAGTGCATTACATGACAGGTTTTTGAGGTGGATGGTATAATTACTAATCACAGCTTTAATAATATTATTGTAATAATGTTAATTTTGCATTAAATTATATAAAAAAACCATTACTATAAAAAAATTTAGATTTTTTAACTATTGTATTCAGCTTAACCGCAGTTTATTCTACTATTTTAAATTATATCGGGGGTCAAAACCTTGATAGCATTTATGGATAAATAAGTATATTAAATCAGCAACAATAGATTTAAAGCTTGAAAATTAAAGTAATTAAGGGTTTTTACTAAAAAAAATTTATTAGCTTAAGAAATGTCGTAATTTGATCTCACAAAAAATACAAGGCGACTTTTTTTGTGTCATATTAAATATTTTAAAATATTAATATTAATACTTATACTTATAATCCCACTTAAAAGAACACAATTATTTTTTATAAAATTGCACAGGCAGTATATTAAAATTTGTAATACCGAAGTGTTAGTTGATAAACTTGCCTGTCAAAGGTGTCAAATACACTAATTTAAATGCATACTTGAGTTTGCCAAAATGGTAACTTCATTGAGTTCTTGTTTTTAATGGAATGTTTCTGAAATAATATATTCCGTTATTTCCTATGAAAGTTTAATATAGTTTGTATCAATTAAAATAACTACGTCATCAAATTTCATAAACAAAAAACTAAACTATAAAAATTATCAGGTGTTATGAACAACTGACATGACAATTTGTTTCTTTTTACAATGTTGTATTGTACATTTACCGTCTTGTATCCCTGAATTTTTGGATTTATACTGATAAATTTGCTACATATAATGAAGAACAATTACTAAAAAGACGTAACTATTTAATGAACCTGATTTAGTTGTAACCTAATAAGTGAAGATTGTTTCATAGTCAGTTTTCTATTTATAATTATAGAAATTATAGTAACAATTGTGAACTATGCTGAAAAACAAACCAATATAATGTGATTAAAATAACTGTATCAGCAAGAAAAAACTACCACACGTAACCAATATGGGCTGTCAATCAACTACCACACGTAACCAATATGGGCTGTCAATCAACTACCACACGTAACCAATATGGGCTGTCAATCAACTACCACACGTAACCAATATGGGCTGTCAATCAACTACCACACGTAACCAATATGAGCTGTCAATCAACTACCACACGTAACCAATATGGGCTCTCAATCAACTACCACACGTAACCAATATGGGCTGTCAATCAACTACCACACGTAACCAATATGGGCTCTCAATCAACCACCACACGTAACCAATATGGGCTGTCAATCAACTACCACACGTAACCAATATGGGCTGTCAATCAACTACCACACGTAACCAATATGGGCTCTCAATCAACTACCACACGTAACCAATATGGGCTCTCAATCAACTACCACACGTAACCAATATGGGCTGTCAATCAACTCCAGTTTTGGTTTAAATTCATAGCATTATAACAATATAATGGGATGCTCAGGGAAAATAATTTTTTCCCCCTAGCCACAGTCGTTACGTTCAAGATTAAAAATAAAAATATAATAGTCTTAAATAATAGGGTTTTATATAGTATGTAAAAATAATTTAATAAATATTAAAACACTACTTATATTTTCTTTACATGCCTACTTAATATGTTAATAATAAAACCATTGCCTACTTAAATATGTTTTTATTCTTTTTTTTTGTTTTACCGAATTTTATGGTATTTTGAATTTTAAATACCAATGATGATACGTTAAACAAATCATTTACTGTAAAATTGTCATCATTAAATTTGTTCGTAAAGATATAAAATATATAGCTCAACCATTCAATTCCAAGATTTATTATTGTATAATTAATATGTTATTTTGTTTTAATATGTTAATTACAAAGTTAAAGCTAGTCATATCTACGGATGGAATCCTTTCACAACGTTTCTATGACTTCACTAGTAAAAGTAAAATTTTGTATATCATTATGTTTTTACAAAGAACACACTTTTTCACGTCATTATCAAAAGTATGTACTTATGAAATTTGAGTCAAGCTTTATATACTTGCATGAACTGTTAAACTTTACATGAATACTGTCTCAAAGTATTTTATTGAAATAAAGCAGTGTTCACTAATAAAATATATCCTGTAAAAGTTTAAAGTTCTCATCAATTTGTTTGTAACTTATGATTTTCCGAAACTGTATGTTTGACTACTAATAATAAAGTGGAATCACTATAACAGGGACACATAAACAACATATTGTGATTATGAATAGTTTAAATGTGACGATGACCAAGTTAATTGGAAAACATTCTGTAAGATAATTAATAAAATATTAAATATTTGGATTGCTAACAACATAATATTACTCTAAAAATAAGAAATTAACACAATGCAATTTAAAAGTATGAAACATTATTAAAATATTAGATACCAATAAGACGAATTATTATGCTATAATGAGGTTACTAGTAAGGAAACGTGTTGTTCACAAGATATTTTAGTATTGTAATACTATGGGATAAACTCGACGCCTTTTATGGACAAAGGACCGTGAGAGTCAAATTAGATATATTTAGAAGGGAGTATGCACTCAGTTATAGCGATCAGAAAGAATTTGAAACCCATATACTTCAAGTAATATATCATTTGAAAATAATATAACTTTGAAATTCCGTTTATTTAAATTTTTATCCAAACGTGACCAACAAATGTCAAAGACCATATCATCAGACCAAAACCCAACCTATATAAAATAATAATCATTTACAAACTGTTTAATTACATATGTTTAAAATAATAGAGTATATATATATTGATAATAAATTAATTTATAAATATAATCGAAGCCTAGCCCTACTACTGGCGGCTATATTTTCCTAAACTGGTCGGCTGTTTTTCCTCATTTCGTTAACATTTTTTATAAAATTCATAAAAATAGCAAAATATAATAAACCTGGTTGTATTATATATCCTTGCACTCACAATGAACCAGGCAATCATATTAGTATGCAAATTGTGCATATAAAATATGAATGTTTTTTTCTGACGTTTGAAATTTACAAAAATGCATTAGTAAAAATAAAAAAAGGTGGGGGTATGCCTATAAAATTATATAACACTTATAAATTTTATATTCCAAGATAGCCAATTTGTAGCAAATGTTGTCTAGTTTTAGAAAATATAAAATATATAGAGATATGTGTATGAATAAAAAAGTTGTATAATAATATCCGTGACTACTATATAAACCTAAAATTTTGTTAACATGGAAATCATTGTAAATAAAAATTCATAAATAATTGACAATCACATCTACAGACTTATAATTAGTCTTAAAATTACCATAATAGTATTTTCTAACATAATATAAATAGTCATATGAGAATATTTACAACAAATTACAACACAACTACAACAAAAACAACACAACAAATGACTGACAGCGTCTACTTTGGAGTAATGGTGACCGGTCCCAGATGCTTCTTTCAAAGTTTCTTCTTTTTCATCACTTTGTAACATCGATGCAAAGACATCGAAATAATAATCGATGTATACCATCGGATTCTGTATCTTTCGATGATTACAATGGTGAAAGAATCATATCGATACAGCTAACGTTTATTTTGTGACAAGTGATTATGTCGCGTGCTGTCAAACTGCGGAATTTCCGCACTCTACCAGTTTTAAGATAAGACAAAGTGCGGAAATTCCGCAGCGTACCAGTAGTAGGGCTTAAAAAATTTTAAAAATTCAAAAAACATGTTTCTACTGCATATATAACTTAAATAAATAAATATTTACATATTTTTAAAAGTTACTAAGAGGGAATTTTGAAACAGGCAATGGTCATTGTTAATAATTTTGTTTTCACTGTGTTGAATTCTGATGGTTTATAACCAATCAAAAATTAGCTATGGTAATTTATTTATTTTATTAAATAAATTGTAGAAATAATTTACTAAACCGATTTCAATAGCATGTTTAGCTATTGTTGATGGTTTTGGTCCGTTGAACTTGAAATGTTATAAGTGGTCTTGTAATCTAATTTTATTTTCTCTTTGTATGTACAATGCATAATACTTAAAAACTATCAAAATGAATTTAATAAAGTCTAGATTTTCATTTTTTTTTATTTCTGTTTATGGATTTTGAAGAGTATATATTGTTTAATGAAGTAAAAAGTGCGTTAGTTTTTGCATTTGTTTTAAAAATCTTCTGTAGATTTTACCATGAGAGTTGAATTTTATGGGTTTCCAAATTTGTTCCTTTTTGTTTTTTTGGAAATCTTTTTTTGATATTTCGGATCAAATGTTAATACATTTAGTAAAATAATAAATTAGTTAAATTTTAATGGGAAGTTATAATTTTTTAATTATAAATATATGCAATTAGAAGAGTTTTTTAAAACTTATTCTGGTAATATGTTGACTAGTTTAAAAGGAACATTTTTCTCTAACCAAACCGTAATTATGGATGGCATATTTTTAACTTACAAGTTAATGATGGGTTAAAATTACGTTAAAGTTTGAGCAACACTTTTGTTACTTTTTTTACAATAATTACAGTTACAAAATAAACGTATTCTATGTCTGACATATCCATAAACTAGAGAGAGATTTTCAGTTGTAACTACATGTCTTATGTAATATTCTTTAATAAAAGACTTTTTAAAAACAATGAAATGGTACATGATATGTAGATAGTATTTGGAGATTTGCAATACTTTGAGTGTTTAAAAACAAACACAACGTTTCGACAGGTATAATAAACTCCTGTCGTTTTCAGGTGTACTTACTGACTTAGCCTACATCTAAAACAATGCTTTTTCGTTATTTTCCTTAAGTCATATTACCATTTTTAACAATAAATAACTTTCAAACAACGGTTGAAATGTTACAGACTATAAAAAC
The DNA here is from genome assembly GCA_035578905.1 of Stictocephala bisonia. Classification (NCBI taxonomy): domain Eukaryota; kingdom Metazoa; phylum Arthropoda; class Insecta; order Hemiptera; family Membracidae; genus Stictocephala; species Stictocephala bisonia. The sequence continues at coordinate 1,554,699 of JAQJVL010000047.1, forward strand.
CCAATACCCAAACTTGAATGCTCTCATCACGTTGTAAAACAAGAAACAAAAACATGAGTCATTATGTAAATCCAACTCTGGCATATGTATTTGGAGAGTTTCGGGGAAATAGCAAGCCAATTCTAAAACGCATTATGCATTAAACACCAAATTGCCACAGTGACATAGTAAATAACAGGCTAATTGCTTTGTTTTCGTTCTTATACTACTATACTATACTATTAGTGGAGTAGGGCTTTGTAAACTATAAGGTTCCTTATACAAATTATCATTAAAGGTAATTTCAGTACAATAGTAATATCACGTTGTATATCAAACTTAGCTACTGAATATACTGTATCTCTGTTTTACTCGCAAATTTTTGTTTTTACTAGATAAAGCAAGGGCTAAGAAGCCTTCTTTAACAATAAACCTTAGGAATAAACGGTTAAGGCGACTTCCGAACTACCACCAGTGACTACCGACAGGCTACATACAAGGCCAGGATCTCTCACCTATTCAAAGAAAGGTATCAACTACATCGTTAATCGATTAGTTCAAATCTTTTACTCCTCCCCTAAAGATAGTCGAAGAGTAGATGGATCTCAAAATTTAGTTTTCACAAGATTATTTTAATCTGAAAAAATAAGGTGATTCGTTTTCAGCCAAAACAATGGTTTGAGGATTTGATTATTAGTTTTCAATTACAGCTGGGATTACTATTTTCTATTATAAAAATACAATCATCACTTAACTGCCTTTTATTACTCAAAACATTTAATTCAGTAGTTTCTCCCTCACATTGTTGAAAAAGATTTCTAAACGTAGAACTCACATTAAAAATAATAACCTTAGGCATTTTATTTGTCCTTGAAGTCGCTTTCTACTGAGTTTTAACTGACACAGTTGCACCTCCATTGTTAAGCAATTATGTATTACTGTACTTAGTTTATTACCTAGTTTACGAGTTTTTCTTATCCACAACAAATTTTTTACCTCACTATCAAATTACATTACTCCACAAGATTACAATTAAAAGAGGTTAGGATTCTCTTACAATTACCACTGTGTCTTTCCTTACATTACTAAAAACACTCAGTCAACATATATCACGTTACCAATTGCTAGTGATAAAACCATCAAAATGCACTTTGTGATTTTTGTATCCTTTTAAATACAATAACGAAAGTTAAGCTAACATAAGTATCATTAAATTTACTATTGGAGTAAATTACATTAAATAAACATTTTTAAATGCTTTGCTTAAAATAATAATAGCCTATCAATTAACGATAATCGGTGTGATTGTAAAAATGTTTCATTGTTTCGTTCTAAGGCCTACTAAAATTGTCAGTATGGCGGTATGTATGCGCAGGGGGTAAGTAAGTACCACTGTACGTGTATGGGCAGCTGGTGGGTCAGTATCACTGTACGTGTATGGGTGGGCGGGTGGGTCAGTAACACTGTACGTGTATGGTCAGGTTGTGGGTCAGTACCACTGTACGTGTATGGGCAGCTGGTGTGTCAGTACCACAGTACGTGTATGAGCTGGCGGTGAGTCAGTAACAGTGTACATGTATGGGCAGCTGGTGGGTCAGTACCATTGTACATGCATGGGCAGCTAGTGAGTCAGTAACTCTGTACATATATGGGCAGCTGGTGGGTCAGTACCACTGTACATGTATAGGCAGCTGGTGGGTCAGTACCACTGTACATGTATAGGCAGCTGGTGGGTCAGTAACACTGTACATGTATGGGCAGCTGGTGGGTCAGTACCACTGTACATGTATGGGCAGCTGGCGGGTCAGTAACACTGTACGCGTATAGGAAGGGAGTGGGTCAGTACCACTGTACGTGTATGGGCAGGGGGTGGGTCAGTAACACTATACGTGAATGGGCAGGGGGTTGGTCAGTAACACTGTACGTGTATAGGAAGGGGGTGGGTCAGTACCACTGTACGTATATGGGCGGGCGGGTGGGTCAGTAACACTGTACGTGTATAGGAAGGGGGTGGGTCAGTACCACTGTACGTGTATGGGCAGGGGGTGGGTCAGTAACACTATACGTGAATGGGCAGGGGGTTGGTCAGTAACACTGTACGTGTATAGGAAGGGGGTGGGTCAGTACCACTGTACGTATATGGGCGGGTGGGTGGGTCAGTAACACTGTACGTGTATGGGCAGGGGGTTGGTCAGTAACACTGTACGTGTATAGGAAGAGGGTGGGTCAGTACCACTGTACGTGTATGGGCAGGGGATGAGTCAGTACCACTGTACGTGTATGGGCAGGGGGTGGGTCAGTAACACTGTACGTGTTTGGGCAGGGGATGGGTCAGTACCACTGTGCGTGTATGGGCAGGGGGTGGGTCAGTATCACTGTACGTATATGGGCGGGCGGGTGGCTCAGTAACACTTTACGTGTATGGGCAGGGGG
>JAQJVL010000047.1:1562110-1605383 GCA_035578905.1 Stictocephala bisonia
AGTCACACCGGATATCGATTGCATAGAAAGCCAACAACTTAGTCTCTCAGCTATAGTCACACCGGATATCGATTGCATAGAAAGCCAACACCATAGTCTCTCAGCTAAAGTCACACCGGATATCGATTGCATAGAAAGCCAACACCATAGTCTCTCAGCTAAAGTCACACCGGATATCGATTGCATAGAAAGCCAACAACTTAGTCTCTCAGCTAAAGTCACCCAGATATCAATTGCATAGAAAGCCAACAACTTAGTCTCTCAGCTAAAGTCACACCGGATATCGATTGCATAGAAAGCCAACACCTTAGTCTCTCAGCTAAAGTCACCCAGATATCAATTGCATAGAACGCCAACAACTTAGTCTCTCAGCTAAAGTCACACTGGATATCGATTGCATAGAAAGCCAACACCTTAGTCTCTCAGCTAAAGTCACACCAGATATCGATTGCATAGAAAGCCAACACCTTAGTCTCTCAGCTAAAGTCACCCAGATATCGATTGCATAGAAAGCCAACACCTTAGTCTCTCAGCTAAAGTCATCCAGATATCAATTGCATAGAAAGCTAACACCTTAGTCTCTCAGCTAAAGTCACCCGGATATCAATTGCATAGAAAGCTAACACCTTAGTCTCTCAGCTAAAGTCACCCGGATATCAATTACATAGAAAGCTAACACCTTATTCTCTCAGCTAAAGTCACCCGGATATCAATTGCATAGAAAGTTAACACCTTAGTCTCTCAGCTAAAGTCACCCGGATATCGATTGCATAGAAAGCCAACACCTTAGTCTCTCAGCTAAAGTCACCCGGATATCAATTGCATAGAAAGCCAACACCTTAGTCTCTCAGCTAAAGTCACCCGGATATCAATTGCATAGAAAGCCAACACCTTAGTCTCTCAGCTAAAGTCACACCGGATGTTGATTGCATAGAAAGCCAACACCTTAGTCTCTCAGCTAAAGTCACCCAGATATCAATTGCATAGAAAGCCAACAACTTAGTCTCTCAGCTAAAGTCACACCGGATATCGATTGCATAGAAAGCCAACACCTTAGTCTCTCAGCTAAAGTCACCCAGATATCAATTGCATAGAAAGCTAACACCTTAGTCTCTCAGCTAAAGTCACCCAGATATCAATTGCATAGAAAGCCAACAACTTAGTCTCTCAGCTAAAGTCACACCGGATATCGATTGCATAGAAAGCCAACACCTTAGTCTCTCAGCTAAAGTCACCCAGATATCGATTGCATAGAAAGCCAACACCTTAGTCTCTCAGCTAAAGTCACCCAGATATCAATTGCATAGAAAGCTAACACCTTAGTCTCTCAGCTAAAGTCACCCAGATATCGATTGCATAGAAAGCCAACACCTTAGTCTCTCAGCTAAAGTCACCCAGATATCAATTGCATAGAAAGCTAACACCTTAGTCTCTCAGCTACGGTGGTTCCAACATGTTTTACAACCACTTTAATATATCTTGATATTTACTTATAAGAACATATAATTAATTTTAAATACTACGCTCAATATGTATTTAAATGATTTATAAGTGTAAAGTAATATCCTTTATAAAGACTTTTTTGTAAAATAGGGGCTAAAGTAGGTTAAAGCATGTTAAAGAGTAAGGCAGTTTTTATAAATTATACAGAATGGCGGCACAGTAAAAATACGGTTTAGAATTATTAAGGACAACAAGCGGTAGGTTATAATTTCAAATTTAACAAAGGCTTTGTTTAAGTTGTAAAAATGCTTTCAACCCCTCTAGCAGACTGTGCGTTACTACATTACTAGTATATTTACATGGCACGACCAAGCTGCATATTTCCACTTTTCGCTTCTATTCTTTGTGCATACATACTCCATCCGTAGTTCTAAAAATGTTATGTTTACTTTACGTCTCCATTAGAAAGTTTAAAAAGTAACTAATTATTAAATTGTATGGTAACATACAGACTGTATCTATAATCCGTATAATGGCTGGTGTGAATAGAAGAACTTCATGTAAGGAAATTATTAAATCATTTAAAATTTTAACTTTATCATCTTTGTATATATATATATATATATATATATATATATATATATATATATATATATATACAGTATATATGAAATCTTAATATTCTACAAATTTAAATTGGCAAATTTTCAAACCGGCTCAAACACGCATAAATATAATACAAGATATTATGATCAACACAGGAAAACTTCCAATTTATTAGAACTAACAGCTTCCCTTCCCCAAAATATGGGGCCAAAATTATTCAATAAACTGCCAAATAATATAAAATCACAAAAAAATTTTTAGATATTTAAAGCCTCCCTGCAACACTTTTTATTGGATGGAGCTTTTTACTCTGTAGAGGAATTCTTAATAGTTGAATAATAAGGATTTAGAATATTGATGACATTTATTATTTTAGATTTTAGTACATAAATATTTGCTATTTTAATTGGAATAACTTAAATTTACATTTACAGTTACTTTAATTTTATATATATATATATACACACACACACACACATATATATATTTGACCTTTGTAATACAATTTTTAAAATTGTCTACTACAAATAAATATTTTGAATTTGAATAAACTAGGGCCCTTTCTGTTTTATTAGACGATAAGAAAAAATTGTGTTTAGGTGTAAGAAAATTAAGTTTTATATTTCCCTACTGTTATTAAAATGTAAGTTTTTTTCTCAACGCAGTCGACTTTGGGCTTAAACTGAATAAAATATTATGTAAAAATTAAAAATAACATTACAATTTTAGTACAACATCTTACTTTAACAGATTAAAATGTTAGTGTAAAGTATATGGTTTTTGAAAGTCATTTTTTAAACATTATTTCCTGAACAATTACAATATTATAAAGTCACATTCCAACACATGACTTTATACACAGTTCTTTACACAGTATCCAGTTACATACTAGTAGTTCCTGTATGTAAATGGAACTACTAAATCCACTACTCATCAAGGAAGCCTCCTCTGCTACCGGGAAACGTTCCAGGGAACGTATTATTTATTTAAACTATACAAATAGTATATTTTATATTTCTTTACATAGTTGTAAATAATGATTTCTCACATTTAAGTAGTGTCATAATTTCGTACTTCTGGTCCAATTCTTTAATATCAAATATGAAATTTAGAACCTTCGAGGGTACTTCTTCAATGTTCTGTGTTATTTGTGGTTATAAGTCAATAATTTTTTAGCGGTTGGCGTTTGCCATTTTAAAGATGGTATAGTATTATTTATTGGTTTTTATACGCTATAGTTAAAAGTAAAGAGGTAATTTCAGTTTTATGATGCTACATTTAAAAGAATTAAAAATGCATTTTTTACTTTATTTCAACTAGGCGAAAGCGATCAAAAGTTTACCTGATAACATCAAGTGCAATGCAATTTCCCCTTGCTATTAGGCTGTTAATAAATGATCCTTACTGAGGAACAGTCGAACTCAGTTAGTAACCAGACTACATAGATCATCCACACTAATTAGCCCTCACATTCACCCATATCTTGACGATCGGCGTCGTAATAATGATAAAAAACGCACTATTATTTATTTTACTTCATTAAGGGGTATCTTATACATTGTTTAAATCTATACAATATGGAAGCAATTATCTGTATTTTGATTTTATAACGATTAAGGAACTTTAATTGTAAGTTTTGGTCATTATCTGCACCAAGAAAATAACAATTGTGTTAATAATTCAAGTGCATACTAAGCATATTAAGTGCTTAATTGCACTATAGTAACAGTGCACTAATATACTATAGTATGAACATTATGTATTATCAATACGTATATGAAAATTGTGAATATATTAATTGGGTAGTATTATCTTTTCTCTGCTTACAAAACAGAATAATTTATTTTGGATTATACTTATTGTACAAAAGTAAAGTGATGAATGAATTTAAACAAATAATATATTTAAGGTATATCTGAAAAAAGTTACACTTTTTGGAGCTATGGTTTGACAAGCTCTAACAAAATAGTTTGATGGAATGTACATGTTCCGTATAGTGGTTTGAAAATTTCTTGAAAGGTGTATCCACATGCTTTACTATTTACTAGTATTTAAAACTCTCCAGACCAGAACCGGAAGCTCTTGGTGTATTTATGAACAGTATATTACCAGACTTGATTTACAGACTTCCGTTGTGCTACTAGCCGCATCTGGTAAAAGGCATGGAGCCGTTATAAATGAGTTACCCACTTCTCTTTTATCTAATTTATTTGCCCATTTATTAGTCTAGTTATAGAATTTTCGATTTATGACATTTTTATATACTCCAAATGCTGCCAAATTACGTTATAATGAACATATTTACATATAATAAGAAAAATAAAACACGTAAACTTGCTTTGTAGCAATCATTTTGTGATGCTTATTTGAATAAATTTTTTATGTGTGTTTTTTTATATAAACCTCTTTGGCGCTAATTTTATTAACAAAATCAATCTTCCAAAGTGTATCCCCATGGAATCTGGACTATGTTTCTTATGGGAGCTAAGTTCAGTAGCTCATCAAAGTTTACAGGCTCACAAACATTTTATGACTTGTGTTCATCTTTTGTTGGAGTTTATCGTAGCATGACATAAAGTGCATTGCTCTTGTAATATATAATAGGTATTTTGTCACGGAATCATAACAATCACACAATATGTAGTATTTTGTCACGGAATCATAACAATCACACAATATGTAGTATTTTGTCACGGAATCATAACAATCACACAATATGTAGTATTCAGCCTGCTAAAATTTAAATCTGCAATCCAAAACCTACCTTTTATTTACACTGTTAATAATTAAACGTACAAGCAGATAAAAGAGGAAAATAGGTAAGAAACATTAACTTAGTGGACTAGTTTTATTGTATATCCCTTTTTCGTAACAAAATAATTTACAAAAGTGAATAGGAATTTAAATTTACCCAGTTGATAGAGAAATATCAACAATATTTTTCTTAATTTAGTAATGGAAATGTATATTTAAATTAGAACATTTAAACAAATTATATTAAGTAATATTTGATATTATGTGATTGAGGGTTTTCATAAAATGAAAATTTATTGACTATTTAACTAAACGCTGATACTAAATAATATAATCCTAGTTCACTTGCGGAAAAATACTAACATAATTCTAAAATGCTGGTTAGTAAATACGGTTTACATGTTCAATTGTATATACTATATGTATTTGCAATTTTTAACTCTACATCGAAAGTTTCGATAAAACTTTTTTGTATTAAAAATATACAAAATGTGGATTTTGTTATATTTTTTATTTGTAGATTGTTGAAGATATATATTTTTATTTATCTAAAATCTTTTTCAAAACTTCAAATATTCGAACGAAGGTCGCATCTATAAAGTCTTTACTTTGAAGTGTATATTATATATTTTTTTTAACCACAGATTTCAGAATTCCACGGTCAATAATTCTACATTTCCTTATGCTCTAAAGCTCAATTATAATGCAAATTCTAACATCTGAACAACACACTTGAGTCAAATATCATCAACAGTTCTCAAAACAGTTGATACAATTGACTTCACCATTAGCAATTAACTACACTACACAACACTGTTTCAGTTCCCTACACAACGTGTACAGTAAGAATTAAACAGTAATACGACGCAGAGAATGTTTTACAATATCTACAAAGGCTTTGTGTAGATAATTTGTGCAGACAGTTGAACAATGGACAGTGGTAACCTCTACCTATCGTGTAAGTGCCATTTAGTAGGTAACGTCAAGTATACAAGTACTACAAAGATATCAGAAAACATTCGTTTTGAACACCATATTTAATATTATCCTGATTTACCAGGATTTAAATTGATGGGAAATCAAACTGTAGCATTATGAAGCGTTTCCTTTTGTAATTTTATAAATAACAATAGGTATAACATGTTATTCTAATGTATTAAATGTCATATAATCAGCAACTAAAGTAACTCAACCACTTCAAAGAAAGTTATTCACATACAACTTGCCATACATACGGAAAAATAACAATGTTATTATTCTATATATTTCACCTAACATTGTATTCTCAGATTTGTGATGGGGTATTTTAAAGACTGAAGAAAACCCAATTTTAAATCACTCTCTGATTATAATATTTTATGTATAATTTACTTTATATAAAAGTAAATACCTTATATAAAAGGAAGTACCTTATCTATTTAAAATAACGTTTTAAATAAACGTTGAAAATATAAATTTACATATAGTCAATTTCAAATATGTATATATGAGTTATTTCATAAATTTAAAAATGTATGTCAATTTATCCAAAAATTATAATACAATATTGTAAATGTTACAAGTGTGACCATTGTTCGTATTTTCTGATGCTGACTCATCAGAACTGCCAAGAATTGTGAAAAGAAATGCTTGAGTACACAAGACTAACAACAGCTGAGGGGCAATTAGATTGTTCTATTGGCAGGCCTGAAACTTTTAAAGATTATTCTCCGTCTTGAGATAGAGAAAACTAGTAACATTTTCGTAATGGAACATACTTTTAAAGTTTTTAGCTAATGTTTATACTTTTTTTAGGACAAATATTTATTATGTAAAAAAACTATATATAAAACAAATAACAAAAAATATAAAAAGTATGACGTTAATCTCACACACCCTTCAATACACATATGGTTGTACTGACTCTACCCACATTCCCGTACATGTACCAATGCTAGCCTCCAGTAAAGGACGGTAGTATTGACCCCCAATCATACTCACATTCATGTACTGTAGAACTGACTCCATCCACCCTCTCATACACGTATGGTTGGATGAGGTAGTGTTGTTTGTAGATAAGGTAGATACACGTATGGTTGTATCTACCTCAACCTCACCCTCTCATACACGTATCGTTGTATCTACCCAATCCACTCTCCCATACACGTATGGTTGTACTAACCTAATTCACTCTTCCATACTGTAAGTTACATCGACCCCTCCATCCGATTATACACTTAGTTTTTATAGACCCCATCCAGCCTTCCGTACACATATGGTTGTATCTACCTCAACTTCACCCTCTCACACACGTATGGTTGCATCAACCCCATCCACCCTCTCATACACGTATCGTTGTATCTACCCAATCCACTCTCCCATACACGTATGGTTGTATCTACCTCAACCTCACCCTCTCATACACGTATCGTTGTATCTACCCAATCCACTCTCCCATACACGTATGGTTGTACTAACCTAATTCACTCTTCCATACTGTAAGTTACATCGACCCTCCATCCGATTATACACTTAGTTTTTATAGACCCCATCCAGCCTTCCGTACACTATGGTTGTATCTACCTCAACTCACCCTCTCACACACGTATGGTTGCATCAACCCCATCCTATGGTTGTATCTACCTCAACCTCACCCTCTCACACACGTATGGTTGCATCAACCCCATCCACCCTCTCATACACGTATCGTTGTATCTACCCAATCCACTCTCCCATACACGTATGGTTGTACTAACCTAATTCACCCTTCCATACTGTAAGTTACATCGACCCCTCCATCCGATTATACACTTAGTTTTTATAGACCCCATCCAGCCTCCCGTACACGTACTTGGTACACGTGCAATTACCAAATCCCCATAATTTTAGTTATTATTCAAAAGAAATTATTTAAGGTCCTATTTATTACTTTTCTTTAGATATTTGGCTAATCAATTTTACTAACACTAAGCATATTAATTAAGAAGAATGTAACAATGTATAAACGGGTAGTTTACGTGAATTATTTATATTTTGATATTAATGGCCAATTTTTATTTGAAAAAGCACAAAATAACACTCCCATATAAATGTTTTAATGTAAAAAACCTCGCTGAGGTTCCTAATTGTTGAAACATTTCCAGGAAACATAATAAAGTAACATAGCTGAGCTAAATGAGAGTAAGGATGTAACTAGGTTAGTCTGAACATACTTAGAGAGCTCCCGTTGCCAAGGGACACAAGTAGCCTCTGAATTAGATAGTTCATTGCAAGCCATGTATTTACTTAAGTGAAAACTGCTGACTAGGGTAGAACATTAATTTGAAGCGCACTAAGCCAATAAAATATCAGTTTTTAGTAAAACCATTATGAAGCAATATTAAACATTATAATGAGTCAATCTTACCATTGTATAAAAATCTAAATGTGTCTGATTTAGAACCTGACCCCATTCTTGTTTTAGACACCAGACTACTGAACCCAGTCATCTGATATTTTGCATCGACATTCTTAGGGTCTCTGGTTAACACATAGGCCTATCTATATTTGAAATTCCATCAGGAAACAACCCCACGGGTTCTAAAATGTATCACTGCAACCCCTATAGCAAAACCAATTTGACAATTAATTGTTTATAATATTTTCATTAATCAGCTGCTGGAATATATAAACAACTTACATAGTTCTAAAGTAAATACCGAACTAAACTTAACCACAACCACGGTAACTAGAAAAGATAGTTGGTATTACGACGAGGCTGCGCAGTAGACTGTGACGTCACATTGGCGAATTCGCTGGTTTGATTATTAGATAAAATACTGGTAACTAAATCTAGCAATCGCATGTAAGCGTTCAGCTAAATAGTCGGCAAGATATTCACCACTTCTTGTCAGCTGGAATTGTAAGCTACGGGAATTAGAACAGTATTTTTGTTTGTTGATGCCATTTCACCCAAGTGACGTCATAAGAGACGCTCGTGATACCTACCGTATTTTTTCCTAGGGGTACCGTGAGCACAACACACTTTTGCATTACACAGTTTCCAGTAGGTACATGTTTTGTATTACTGAATGCAATAAGCACAATATAAATCAACGTAAACCCCATACGAAGGACGTTACTGTGCTAGTAACATAATAAAACTATGTATCTTAATCTGAAACAAAATTTGGATCATATAATATTTAAGAAAATACACTGAAGAAGTGTGAACTTTATGTTATGCAAACTCACATTTTACAGTGATTTCCCGTTTGTGATTTGTTTGTAAAGAAGTAGTTAGGGAGTATGTTCCATAAAAGAGGAATATTTTGTTGAAATAGTAATTGTAAACACATACAGGCAAATTTGTATAGATTGATAACACTATAGTGTATTAAATCAAAGGACTTACTAGTGCTTAGTAAAAATACCAATATTATTTTTTTTTACAATACACGATGTTCAAAAGGAAGTTTTATTCATAACATTAATGAAAAATATGAGTAACAAATCATAGCGTATTTATTTTATTTTACTGAAACCAACACAGAATCGTTTTTAAATATAATAAACTATTTTGAACCTTTAATGATTTTATATTATTTGAAAATTTGGTACATATGTGATTCTTTTAGTAATAAAGTAACCACTAGCTCTTGAACAGGAATAGATATATTTATATCCGTTTTAAGAAAGGAACGTAATAGATGCCTAAAGGCATCTAACGCAGTAAACTATTTTACTTGATGTTAGTAACTAGAAGTAGGTATTTTAGTTAGTTATCAGCAATATTTATTTTTTGATAAAGCAGTATGACTGTTTTGAGACAGTACTAAATTTAGTATTCACAAGATGTTGAATTAGGTGAATATAATTTCATATTCAACATATTTAAATAGTACTCGAAAATTACAAAGAATACTTTTAATTACAAATAAATGTTGTCTAACTCAATTCACCATCTGAATGACGATACATTACATTCTGAAAACGTAGGACTAATCTACTACATGCACCACAAACCTCACTATCCCTTGCCACACGGATAATTTTTACCGAGTGTCGATACACTACATTCTTTAAACGGAGGACTGATCTACTTCACTCTGACGGGTTGCACAACAAACATCACTATCCCTTGTCACACTGATAAGTTTTTACCGAGTGTCGATACACTACATTCTTTAAACGGAGGACTAATCTACTTCACTCTGACGGGTTGCACCACAAACCTCATTATCCCTTGTCACACTGATAAGTTTTACCGCGTGTCGATACACTACATTCTTTAAAAGGAGGACTAATTTACTACACTCTGACGGGTTGCACCACAAACCTCACTATCTCTTGTCACACTGATAAGTTTTACCGAGTGTCGATACACTACATTCTTTAAAAGGAGGACTAATTTACTACACTCTGACGGGTTGCACCACAAACCTCACTATCCCTTGTCACACTGATAAGTTTTACCACGTGTCGATACACTACATTCATTAAACGGAGGACTAATCTACTACACTCTGACGGGCTGCACAACAAACATCACTATCCCTTGTCACACTGATAAATTTTACCACGTGTCGATACACTACTTTCTTTAAACGGAGGACTAATCTACTTCACTCTGACGGGTTGCACCACAAACCTCATTATCCCTTGTCACACTGATAAGTTTTACCACGTGTCGATACACTGCAGTCCTTTAAACGGAGGACTAATCTAATTCCCTCTGACGGGTTGCACCACAAACCTCATTATCCCTTGTCACACTGATAAGTTTTTACCGAGTGTCGATACACTACATCCTTTAAAAGGAGGACTAATTAACTACACTCTGACGGGTTGCACCACAAACCTCACTATCCCTTGTCACACTGATAAGTTTTACCACGCGTCGATACACTACATTCATTAAACGGAGGACTAATCTACTACAATCTGACGGGTTGCACAACAAACATCACTATCCCTTGTCACACTGATAAGTTTTTACCGAGTGTCGATACACTGCAGTCCTTTAAACGGAGGACTAATCTACTTCACTCTGACGGGTTGCACCACAAACCTCATTATCTCTTGTCACACTGATAAGTTTTTACCGAGTGTCGATACACTGCAAGCCTTTAAACGGAGGACTAATCTACTTCACTCTGACGGGTTGCACCACAAACCTCATTATCTCTTGTCACACTGATAAGTTTTTACCGATTGTCGATACACTGCAAGCCTTTAAACGGAGGACTAATCTACTTCACTCTGACGGGTTGCACCACAAACCTCATTATCTCTTGTCACACTGATAAGTTTTTACCGAGTGTCGATACACTGCAGTCCTTTAAACGGAGGACTAATCTACTACACTCTGACGGGTTGCACCACAAACCTCACTATCCCTTGTCACACTGATAAGTTTTTACCGAGTGTCGATACACTGCAGTCCTTTAAACGGAGGACTAATCTACTTCACTCTGACGGGTTGCACCACAAACCTCATTATCTCTTGTCACACTGATAAGTTTTACTGAGTGTCGATACACTGCAGTCCTTTAAACGGAGGACTAATCTACTTCACTCTGACGGGTTGCACCACAAACCTCATTATCCCTTGTCACACTGATAAGTTTTTACCGAGTGTCGATACACTGCAGTCCTTTAAACGGAGGACTAATCTACTTCACTCTGACGGGTTGCACCACAAACCTCATTATCCCTTGTCACACTGATAAGTTTTTACCGAGCGTCGATACACTGCACTCCTTTAACTGCGAAACTAATCTCCTACACTCTTATATGTTTTACCAAAACTAACTGAAAGTTGATATACTACTGCCCCTGGACTGAGAAGTTAATCTACACTTACATAGGTACACCATAATAGCTGAGAGTCGATACTCTACAACCCTTGTATTTCGAAAGTAACCAACACTAGATTTCAAAACTTACTGAGAGTCAAAATACTGCAGCATTTGGATTGTGAAACTAACCTCCAACACTTGTATTAGATATATTTTAAGGATTATGTTACAAACTCAACTATCCCTCGACACGTTGATGAGTTTAATTTGGCCACCTTTGCCAACTGAGTTGATACATTGCAGCCCTGGGATCGAAAAACTAATATCCAGCAATCAGATGGGTTTCACCACAAACCCTGTTATTGCCTGAATGGCCTGACCCATTGGAAATTAAATATCTTTCAACCTACAGTAGTATTCATTGGAATAAAAAGTCCGTAGTTGCACAGTAAAAAAGTTAATTTATATGGAAATTATAAAGAAAGATTTAGTATACTATTATTGCAATATTACAAATTAATGATTGAACAAGCGAAAGCTTTGCTAGGATATTTTTATTGAGATTTTAATAAAATGTGATGCGTTAAGTGTAACATATTTATTGGAGGTTTATTATGAATTCTCAAACAGTTACTGTTAATTGAGTATGCCAGATAAATTTACCATAACTAACAACTACAATTTAAGCACGAAATAGTACAAAATCACTTTAAGTAGAACTTAATATTAATGTTATGATTATAAATTTCTTTATTAGTTAACATATGTTTCCTTGTATAAAAGTTATTCATCAAAAACATAAAAATGTGGCATGTTTTTTAGAATTGGTTTTATGAATTGTAATCTGTCAGTACTTGGACAAATATAAGCGCCTGTTTGATTTTCATATTCAAGTATAACGAATTGTATTCTTAAGAAGATGATCACAAAATACAACAGTCGTATTACGCATATTTGTAGTATTCTATCACAAAATCCGGTTTCCCTTTATTAATTTACTGTTGACATATATTTTACTAAACTTATGTTAAACATTTTTTATGTGAATTATAATTTTATCCAATTACTGATGATTTAAGTATTGAAATAAATGTACTTTTTTAGAAACATATTGAACGTTACATATTGCCCATTGCGCAAACATTATTCTTTTTTTTAGTTTTATACAATTTAAACTATTACATTTTATTATACAGCTAATTCCCCTCAACATGGTTTTCCCCCAATGGTAATTAATTACTAAATGAAAAATTAAACTGCATGTACAAATTTACAACGTTAACTATGAAACAATTCCACATATTTAATATGATACACTACTTTGTTGATTGCCTGTCTTAGTTGAATTTAAAAGTAACACACATTGAGTGGTTGGGTGGTTTTGTAAATACACACGTTTAATGAGTGGGTGGATTGTTAAGGCACACGTTGATCTGCTGCAGCATCGTGAATTTGTCGAGAAGTAAACGACAAAGACAAATTTCAAGATAGCTGAAAGGTAATAAGACTTATGGTGCAGATTTATGGTGGATGGGATGGTGCATGCTGTACCTGTAGTTTAAGAAGTGATATACATGGATTATTACCGCCAGTGGGAGGGGGGGGAGCACGTGATAGTCTACTGTTCTGTGCGTCGTTTGTGTTGCTAACCTGTAATCTTCATGGTAATAATAATAATATAGGGTAAGTCTAATCATCAGTGGGTCTATAGACGTTTAGGTTTAGTTTTCATCATTCCACTTGTTGAATACGTTCATAAAAGTAATAACAAAGGAAAATCAGTATTCATAAAAATAAAAGGTTGTTTTTCACTTAAAAAAGGTTTTACGCTAACAGTATGACCCTTTTCATTTCAGGAACATTCAAAAGAAATCCAAGTTGTATTACTATTTTGACTAATAATCAGCTAATAAAAGAAAACGAGGAGTTCAGAAGAAAGCTTGATGATACAGTTTATATACAGTTAACATATACAATAGTAAATTGGATGAACTTGAATTCTAACCATCGTGTAAGTTTATAATGTTTAATGATATCAATTTATTCATTCAGTAAAACAATAAACTAGAGGTTTTCTATTTATTTATTTTTTTAATTAAAGAAAAATAAGGATATTGTATTTCAAATATTTACACTAATATATATTGATATAGAAAAATAAAAACACCAATTTTTAAGATAATGAAAGAATACACATGTAGACAAACTTTAATGAACTTGTGATTTTGAAAGATGTTACTTTTCCATAAACAATAACATTTCATTTTATGTTTACAGTTACAAAATATTATATACAAAGGTGTTCGTGAGAAAGGTTGGTTTCGTTATTAGTTTTGGAGTTAATGGGAATAATTCTAGGAAATAATGGTCCAAAGTGAAAATATAAAGTTAAAATAACTTCTTTATTTCTATTGATAATAGAGAGTAATTCAGGATATGCTGCTTTTACATTAAATACAGTTACAATTAATTTTAACGTTTGATAGTGGGATTATTATAAATGTTTACCTTGTAATAATAGTTCCTAAATATGTTTAGCATATTATTATAAAGACGTGTTATATTTTAGGTTTTCATAATAACTGGATGATGCAGGGTGTAAAGGTTTTTTGATGTTTTTAAATGTTACAATATGATACATTAATTTTGGCTTTGACTATTAGAGTGAGTTTTTCTCCCTGTGTTAGAGGAAGTAAATTGATCAAAGTAAATATTCTATGTACACTGTTTCAGAAGAAATATAATTTTCTGAAACAAAGAAAAATTCAATACAGATTACAGAACACGTTTACTCTTGTGGTGTTTCTCATAGTGTACTGACGACCGTTTACTTATTACTAAACACTTCTTCAAATATTTTTGAAATATTAAATCCTTTTTTATGACAATTGAGTTTCAATCAAAAACTATACAGCACAATGAATAGTTTGCGAAACCAAAACAGTACTATAACATTTATGTCAAATCTAAAAATACAATACATCCTTCGTCCTTTAATATTTTTAATTATTTAAAATGTACAACATCACGTTAGTTACATGCACATGATAAGTTACGATTTTTCATTGTTCTAATACATTAAAAGAAAACAATTAACAAATACCTAACTATTAACAGATTAACTTCAACGGAAACAGTACGAAGCCTTAAATTAAATTGATTGTGCTTCATTTCAAGAACAATAACTTTATATTTTCGCGTACATCATATCAAAGTTCAGCACATGACGCAGTATTACGGAACCAACATTGAAGGAGTAATTAGGATCCTTTATAGTCTGGAGGTTTTCCAGTGACCTTGCTCGATGTAGCTGGGGTGGTTAAATTACAGCTCCCGGTGTTTTAAGGACTTAGCGTTGTTTATTTATATAAAATAAACGTAAAACCTAACCAAAGCGTACATATTTGGTTTGACTGTAACATTGTCGAGAAAGCTTTTGAAAAAAGAAATCCATTAAAAATATATACGCAAAATTACAAACACTATTCTAATATTCGTGGAGAATAAGGGGTTTTAATGAATTTTCAAAAGGGAAGTGGTTTGTTTTGAAAATATTTTAATAATAAACAAATATAATTTGCATAAAAATTCTTTATTCTTATTTGGTAAATTCTATAATAAATAGTAAGCTACGAATGATATCATCAGGCTAACTAGTAATGTATTACGAAGGTAGAGAGATCTTCTATTTTTCGTATTATCAGCTAACTTGTAAAAAAACTTTAAGGATTACTTTTTTTAATAAGGGGACTTTTTAATAACACTGTTCATATTTATATTAAGCTAAAAATATATATTTTCAAAGTAGTTATCAATATTGCAATTCTAATATTTAAAATGTTTATTCATTGTAAAGTATCTCAATTAGTTGTGATTCATAGTTATTACCAATATTTTATTTAAAACACACATGATTTTTGTTTGATAATATTATTTGCAATATATTTAATAAGTAATTATAATTGTGTTACCCAAATCTCTTTCCACTAAATTTCTGAAAAATTTCATTAACAAAGTTAACAATAATATATATTTAAATTATATTCTTCGTAGAAAATTTGTCTCTATAATTGATATAAAATTACAAATTATCAAATCTTACATGTGATGTTTGCTTTTTATGAATTAAACAAATAAAATGTTATATTTTTATAGTTTTTAAGAAAGTTATATACTTCACTTTGTATTATCATGTCGAATACAAACTAATACAACATATTTATCCTGATTTCATCCGCAACACTTCCAAATTTTAATTACTAATGACTCACCATTAATGTTGACATAGTAATTAGCTATTTGATTCAATTGGAATTGAATGCTCATGTTTTATGTTATGGTTATATTATGTCTTTGGCTACTTTAAATTGAATACTTCAGTAATTGGTAATTTAAATATAATCTGTTAATGATTAGAAATCAGCCCTGTAAAGTTGTTTAAAAGATCAAATATAAATTTGCAATGCCAAAGTTTATAATTAACATAATATTTTAAGTTCCCTATTTTTATGCTCTCACATGAATACTTGTTTAGGTAACTATAATTATTATCTATTTAAATATTTTCAGTCAACTATATTGTAAGGAGGATCTGACTACACCACCAAAGCTCGCTGAAAAGCTTACTCTTCCACACCCCAACTTTACAATTCAGTATTGATAGAATTTATAGGTGATGGTAATTCAATAACTAGAAATGATTGTCATTACGTATGCCGAAAGGTACTTGTATACCATTTAATGAATATATATTATTTTAGTTCTCTAGAAACTGAATAAACGTAGAATAATGTAATAAGCAGTAGTGCACAAAGCCTCATCTGCATCAAGGATTTACTTGTTTTCAATTTAATATTCCTTTAAATTAAACCCTTTCTTGCAAGCTTTATTCTATCTCAATTAATTGTAAAGGTAAACACTTCAATTTACTGTAAGACGAGCACTGAACGAAATTGTTGTTTTAGTATCTCATATCCAAGAATACATATTAATCATTATTCACGCTCTCTTTGACAGGAATATTAAATTTTCTTAATAATAAGTTATAGAGAAAATAATTATTTTATAGCATACATACTTTATATAATTATTGTACAAACATTGTACAAACAAGATTTTGTTATGTCAATATAATATGTTTCACTATTTTATTTTATTAAGTTAATGAACATATGGATATACAACTATTAATTTTCTCAATAAATGATTGTTGCACAAGGTACAAGAATTATTACTAATCTTAAAACTTTATTGTCAAGTAGAAACTTTATTACCAATATTCGTATGGTGGAAATAAGGCAAGACACTCAACATGCTTCTTTAGAAATGTGAATATTTCTGATCACTATTGAAATACTACGTTTAAACTATGGAATAAAATTACAAATACTTTAGATAGAAATAAAAAGTTCTGTAGATAAGGAGAACTGCTGCAAAACATAAAATAATCCAGTTTTTTAAGCACCTCAGATTCGTAATTTAAAATATTGGGCCAAAAAAATCAAGTATTAGGTGAGGAAATAATATATTTGAACTATATTCAATACTGTCATAATTTTTAAATACATTTTTAATGATAATGATTTATTCCACAGTAAATGTTACATTACAGAAAACAGAATACAGTTTCGGAATTTACGTTGACAACAATTTCCAGTACTGATGGTCAACGCAACACTTAAAAAATAAAATAAACTAATAAACTTGAGTCCAGTCTAGTCTTGAAAAAACTTAAAATAAACAAAATGCCTCTCCTAGTGGTGTCTAAAATTAAAAACTTCCATCTTTGTAATTAAATACAATGAAAATAAATTTACACACTTTTTATATACACAACTTATATACATTTACAAATACATACATACACTACGTATTTATTTGCTTGTACACACCAAAAGATTCAGTTGTACGTTAATAACTTTAAGATAAAACATAATTTAAACTGGAAATATCCTCTTGGGACCATAGCCAATTTTAAAGTTTTTCTAAAAGCGGCTAAATTTTGGGAGACTTTGATGTCATGTGGCAGTTGGTTGAAGTACTTGGGCCCTATGTATTGTAATGATTGTATAAAAAAAGATTTGTTTACTTTAGGTAACCTAAAAATTCTTTGTTTACTTCCACGAGTTTTGTATATAAGGTTAGTGGTCTGAGTATTGCCACTTCGTGTATAAAATATACTTAATACTTTATATACATAAATATGTTGGATTGGAAAAACTTTTAAATATTTAAATAACTGAAATGAGCTCTCCCTTTTGTTACAATGCAGCATTACATGGATAAAATTATTTTCAGTTGTTCTTAGTTTTTCTATTAAGACTTTATTTGCCGCAAGCTGTATTGCATTCTTGAGTCAATAATAGCAAAATAGATTGATCTCAGTAACTCTGTGTTACAGAAATTACGTGAAACATAAAAAATCCTGATTACCGATTTCAATTTGTTGTCTAAATTAGTTGTCTTTATCAATTTAAATTTTGGTCCAGAATTAACCCAAGATACTTAAATTTATCGACTTTTCAATTTTCTCACAGCTACAGTTTATTTCTAACAATTAGATACGTGGTATTTAAGTTCTGATATGAAATCAAAACTGTTCGATAAATTAAAATTTAAATATTTGGTTTTACCTACATTAACATAATGGAGTTTAATAGTTTTCATTTTGGTCCTTTTATGAGTAAAAAAGTGCGATGTCGTAAGGAAAAAAGTGCGATGTCATGTTACACTTAAGCACATGGACTCACTCACCTACTTTTCAATCTATATGTCAGATATAAAATCACATGCGATTAGAAAAACTTTAAAGATAACATTTATTTTTGTAAAAAGATTGGTGATTTAGGGCAAATACACAGTAGCAAACCTGGTAGATTTAATTTTTCAACTTTGTTCTTAAAGCTTTAATATCTTTATTGGGAACACTTTTCAGTGATGTACACTTACTGTTTACATTAAGTGATTACGTTAGTAATTCATAACGATCTGCCAGAAATGATAATGTTCAAACGTATGAACATAAAAAAAGGAGAGTTGTAGCAAAACCACAAGTAGAAACATTTATAAATAAAACAACAAGCAACTTACTCACTACGCCCTGAAGTGCATTATTTATTTCAGAACAGCCTCTATTATTTAAAAAAAAAATATATATATATAGTAAACAAAATTAATCCATGATTAGTGGATAGATTTTTAGAAACTTTTTTTATTCAAATACTATTTTATTTTCCTCATTTAATATTTATTTTATATTATATTTATATTATATTAATATTTATATTTAGTATTTAATACTAATGTAATCTCTTTCAACAATATTTTCATATTCATTAAATGTGTGCATTCATTACAAATAAACTAAATCTTAAATAGATTTCAGAACCATTGAATCTTAGAATATGAGAATTAATATACATTTAAATTTAAATAATTTTGTTGTACACATACGAGTATAATGATAAAATATATTTTGATTTAACATAAAAGAGGGTGAATAATTTTGAGATTGACGCTCTAATAATCTCACTAGATCTATTTCAACTAAAATATAGGAGACAACACCATTAAAATAATGTCCTATTACAACTCCACATCATACTTCTCTAGCGAAAGCTAGTAAGTTAGCATTTAATGAATTTTTCTTTGTCATATAGACGTCTACATAATTAATGAAGCTCTCCCTTGCATAATTAAAAAGTGTTACCTCAAACTTATTTTTTTATTAATTGAAAATCATTTCCACACGTAAACGTTTTAATCTTGAATCCATAAATAAATACACGAGATAAATTAAAAGATCAACTAAAAAAACAGTATTAGAAAAGGTCTAGAAAATCACAAATGGAAAAAATAACAATTATCAGAAATGTTACCTATGCATTACGAGTTTAATAGTGGTTTATTATTATATACAACATCTTTTGACATTTAAAAATATATTGAAAAGTAAGTATTTCGGCATCCCTTCTTAGATATTTTATTATATTTTTATTTCTCCTACTATTATCTAGAATTCTGCTTTGGTTTATTTCTTAATTATTGCATTTGTATAATTATTATAAATAAACTAAACTTAAGACAGAATTTAGAACCTTAGAATGAACTAATTAATTATCATTGATTGAAAATAAAATTATATTTTTTGTACATACATACTGATAGAACTTAATACAAGAGTATTCGTAGTAAATATTTAGATTTCCTGGGTAATGTTACAAGAATGATCTTACTGAATCTATTACAATTGAAAATAATGAACTACCATTGTAATAATGTTCCCATAGAACTCAACATAAAATTTCCCAAGAAATTATCCATAAAGTTGTCCCTAAGTTGATATTTCCATATTAAATACGTGCCTATTGTTAATGAAGCTTTCCCAAGTATAAATGAAAGGCGTTACTCCAAATATTTTTCTTAATTTTGATTCCTTATTTCCTCGTTAACTTATATTGTAGTAAAATTAACTTGAGATAATTACGTATATTTAATAACACCTGAAAACACAAATTAACTAAACATACATAAGTTGAACATTTATAACGTCATTTTAGTATTTTAACTATAACGGATACAAAATATAATTTACCTTAGAGCAATTGTAGCTTCGCTAAATCTTGTGAGGACAAGGAATTCCTCTCAGAGTTTGTCTGTTTTCCAGCAAATTGCTCTTTCACAAGTTGTTATTTACATGGAACTTTCAAGGAAGCATTTCGTACATGGAGCGTACATGGAGTACATGGAGCGTCTCGTGTACTTAAAATCCCTTGTAGCGTTAAGTAGTACTATAGCTAGTTTAATAGTGGTAGTAACATTAGTACCATTATGAGCTTCATAACCAAGGTAAAGGGGATAGAACGTGTCTAGTGCATAGCATTTGGAAAATCGCTAAATGTTTCAAATATTCAAGACGTCATCTAAATAATTACATCTCCAGCATTTCTGTTTCATAATATTTCCTTGTTTCTGTTTATGGAAATATATAATATTTCAATAGGATTGTTTTGATGTTGTTGTTAATGCTGTTTAATGTTTGGTATCCTTCGAAACAATACATAAAGAAGACAAAATAATACATTTTATTCATATTATAAGATCTCAAAGATTGATTTTTCTTTCGCGTTTTATATTGTTATTGTTATTTATACTTAAGATGTAGTATCTATTTTGGATTATAGACCTCAAATTATTTATATGACTTAAATATGCGTACATCTTTATCAAGTATGCATATTTAAGTCAAAAATATGTATGTACATGGCAGCTTTTTTTAATACAGGCGTAATATTAAAAATTTGATTTTGTAATCACCAAAAATACTATTCAGTCAAATCCCAGTTGATATATACATAATGTGTGTAGTGATGTCTTACAAATATCATGGTTAAACACAGTCTTCGATTTTGCACTTAAGATACGTTATTTGAAGCCATATTTAATAGTCACATATATGTTCACCCTAAATTATGTTCATAAGATATGCATATTAATTCCTAAGTGAATCATAATTAGGATTAAATGTTTAAATTTTACTATAAAACTATTGTTTAGCGTCTTATAAAGAATATTTCAAACCATATCAAGTGTGAGAGCTAATTTCTAGCTATATATAACATTTTTAAAGTGATTATTTCAATTAACAGAACGTGTAAAAATATTGACATTTAAAGAATATAATTCATTATATTAATGGGTTTTCTAAGTATCAGCCTTTTTATTACTGTTTAAGAAGTACATATTTTGATGACACTAATTTGTGTAAGGTACACATTCGTTTTCTGAGCAGTATTTATATAACAATAGAATCATGCCAAATATTCTAATTGCCATAATACGAAACAGAATATAATGAAACGCTTGATTAATTTTGGTAATTTAATTATTGGTTTTGCATGTATTAAATCAGCTTGTATACCACAGTAAACTATTGTTACAATTGGTAACTGAAAAATAAATACTCGATTCGAAATAATTTAATATCATCCTCAATCTATAAGGACTCCGTTTAGTAATCAATTATTACACTTGGTCATAACAATTAGTTTAAACATTATATCGTAGACTGAATTATTAATCTAATTGTAGTATTTGGATATATTCAACTACAAATAATCAATTTTAAACATATATTTTAAATTCATGTAGAGCCAAATACCTACCAGACTAATGATAGCTACGATAAATTTTATATTAACCTGTATTCTACAACCCTAAGGTGTTTTGGTTGTATCCCAATTACTCTTGCAACATAAAATTGTAAAAATAATATACATTGGCAAAGGGAGACAGTAAAACTCTCTGAATCACTTAGTGGATAAGTTTCTCAGAAGAGCAGCTAAGCTTATTCTTATTGCTTTGCAGGAATTAGCAGATAGTTGGATTTTAAGGTTTATTTCTATTTACAAAGTTCAATTTTAATTGTAATTTACGATTGTTTTCCTCTTCCTCCTTTTTTTTAATAAGTGGCATTTAAAGCCATACCATACATAATTTACATAATTATTCTGTATTGGGTTATGTATGAACGCGTAAAAACCCTAAAGCTGCGTCATCTAAGAATCTCTTTTAAGTAGTAGGATCTGAAAAATAAATTTGTCATTTTATTTATTAATTTATTATTCATTATAATATATTAAGAGTACTAACTATACCAGCCCACGTCACAGGTCACAATCGTTAGGTTGATTATATCATTTTATACAATCTAAAGGTATTTGACTTCTAACCTAAATGGAACAATTAGTTTAAAGACTTGCAATCAAAATATAAGTAAAAATAACAACATACTCAAGAACATTAAACAATTACTTAATTTAAAGTAAATCAGGCCAGAAACTACTCATGGCGAAAATTGCATTGCAGAACTGAGCAGGAGTTTGAGTGTGGTGGGGGTAGAAGATGGTATGACCTCTTAATGTATATCACACAATACGCATACATGAGTTACGATGTTCGGATTTGATCACGAATAAACAAAATTAATCAATACAGATTCTCTCTTTGAGAGGGAGAAAAGTAGGGCAATTATGGCTGTTTTCAAATTAATATTGTAATCTTGTTATTTAAATATGACTTTTATTTTAGTTTATAAACTTTGATTGTCTAAAAAAATCTGTAAGCCTACTTTTAGAGGACGTAAAGTACGGCAATTGACTCTAAATCACTGAAATGTTGGGGTTCTCACCATGTTTAACCAGTTTCGATGAACTGGCAATAAATGTGTTAAAATTAAATTAAAAATGTTTCGATTGAAATCAGTTCTCTTTGTTAAAAAAGTTTCTAAGTCTAGACAAACCTGTAATTCTACTTTTAGAGGACACAACTTACTGTAGTTGACTCTGAATCAGTGAAATGTCGGGTTTCTCGTCATATTTAGCCATGTCGTGTGAACTGGCTATGCATTTGGCTAAATTAAATTGTAAATTGTCCGAATAAAGTCAGTTTGTTCTCTTAGATTAAAAAGTGTAAGTCTAAAGAAATCTGTAAGTCTACTTTTAGAGGGCACAAAGTACTATATTTGTCTCTGAATAGATAAAATATTGTGTATCTCGTCATGTTTAGCCATGCACTATGATCTGGCTATGCATGCTTTAAAACCAAATTGTTAATTTTCCGATTGAAAACAGTTTGTTCTTCTAGATAACAAAGTTTCATAGTCTAGAAAAATCTGTAAGTCTACTCTTAGAGGCCGTAAATTAACCTTTTTGATTTACACGTACAAATTGAAAATCTAGCTCTAACTAAGGATGAAGGAGGTGAGATAGAGCAAACAGTCACTGGGCCAAAGTTGTAGATCGTCTAAAATCAGGCACAAAAATTGATATTAGTTTTGCTATAGAACCGTTCATTTATTCGCTACAGTCCAATTAGAGAAACCTTGTTTTTGGCATTTAACATTGTTGGCACTAAAAATCCCTTCTTATTGCACATCTACAACATAAAGCCTTTGACTCTCAAAATTTCAGCCTCGTAGGCTTAGTACTTATTCAGTTAATACGATAAGTGAGTGAGTCAGTGGTATTTGCCTTTTATAGGTATAGATAAAATGTTGTTCATTGACGTAAGCTTTTTCAAGATAGGTGTAAGTGTAATTGATATCATACTTATCTGAAGAATGGCGAAACAATCTCAGCACCACATGTTTTGTAGTCATGGTGGGAAGAGTATTATTTTCTGGCAGGGTGGGCTGGTGGGTCACTAATGTCGTATTTTGTGCAAGGTGGGTAGGAGGGTCACCAATGTCTTATATTGTGCAGGGTGGGAGGGAAGGTCACCAATGTCGTATGTTGTGCAGGGTGCGCAGGAGAGTCACCCATATCGTATGTTGTGTGGGTTGGGTTAGATGGTTATCAAGGTCTTATGTTGCGAAGGTGGGCAAGAGAGTCACCTATGTTATATGTTATAAATGCCTAGTAGGATGGTCACCAATGTCGTATGTTATGCAGGGTGGGCGGAATCGTTACCAACGTCATATGTTGTGCAGGGTAGGTTAGAGGGTTATCAAGGTCTTATGTTGTGCAGGGTGGGAGGGAGAGTCATATATTGTTCAGGGTGGGTAGGAGGTTCACCAATGTCATATGTTATGCAGGGTGGGTGGGTGAGTCACCAATGTCATATATTGTGCAGGGTGGGTGGGAGAGTCACCAATGTCGTATGCTGTGCAGGGTGGGTTAGAGGGTTATCAAGGTCTTATGTTGTGCATGGTGGGTGGGAGAGTCACTAATGTCATATGTTGAGTAGGGTGGGCGGGAGGGTCATCAAGGTCATAAGTAGTGCAGGGTGGGTGGAGGGGTCATAAATTTAAACCTTTTCTGTTGGTTGGGTGGGACAGGAAGGACCCTTTTGCCGCACGTAGATATTGATGTCTTGATAACATGATTAGAACATTTTTTTGCTATGAGTCGTGAGACAACCAGATATATGGAAGCTCTTTACATAACGTCAGACAAACAAATAGGCAGCTATCTGAACTGACAAATGTTACGAGGTGGATTGTGATCTTTTTACAATATAAACTTATGGATGTCTTATATCAACTTTAGAGGCTGTTCATTTACTTGTTGTTACATAGAATATTTTAATGTTTCGAAATTTATACCTAGAAGGTTATAAATAAAAAAATTACATTCTATTAATTAAAAAAAATAAGTTATAAATTTTGTACTTTATTGTGGACAATGTTATGTAATTTATTATTGTGAATATAAAATAATATGTGTCAATATTTGCTGCTGTTTAATCTGTTTCTAATGTCCAAAGTTAGGATATATTTAATATTTATTACAACTGAGTCTTTTGTGGCACGGATGATGAGATAACACACCGGGAACTAATTTCCTAATAATCTGTCACTTACAGTATTATTAGAGTAAAAACACTTTATTATTTGTAATCAATAAAGCGTATCACTTTGCATGAAATGATAATACAAACTAATGATTAATTGTGTGATAAAAAAAGATATTACACACTAAATAACACAGTATAAACCATAATTGAGAGTCCAATATTTTATAGTTAAGAGGATAATAATTGTATATTAATTAGAAACCACTCATCAAGTATTAATTGAAAATATTTACAAATCCAAATAATTCAAATAGTTAATTTGATAACTATGACTGATTACATAAAGAAGCTAAATAATGTAAATTAATAGAATACAATTCATGCAATTTACCTGTTTTGCAATAGTATTACATATGTTTATGATCCTCTTATTTACGTTCATCATTCCTTATTAGCCTATAATGTTCACAAGTGACGCTGGTATAAATCTGAGCAGTAAAGTGCAGTGTGAGTGTCTCTTTACTTCATTCTGAATGTTTCTGACATTCAGGTTTAACGTCATGCTGTAAACCCTAAGCTGAGGGACTTAATTGTTTTTTTGAATTGTTCATAGGTGAAATACTACCTCAAAACACCCTAAAAATAGGTAATTTTACAATTATATTTAGTCATTAAGCTATGTTCTATACCATATTTTTAAGGATTACATGTTTTATCTATAATTTTTAGGTACGTACCAAATACGGTATATGATTTAAAATGAGTTGGTAGCCAAGTGAACTTTGAGCCTGAGTTATACATAATACTGTTTGTAATTATGCCCATAACTAGAACTTTCTATCACTAATATTCACCCTATGGTGTACTGGTACAGCCATTTACTCTGACTTAATACATTATCCACACAGATCAATAGTCTACGTTAAATGGGGAGAGTATGATGTAAAATTATACTGGCATCTTATCTCTCCTTATAAACTCAACTGAAATACGAGTTCAAGAGTTTGACTACACTGAATGATACTCTATTCAAACTGGATTTTACAATATTTAATTGAGTACAACTTCAATCATAATTCAATTAAACTATAGTAATTTATTTTTATTGTAAAATGAAACTCATTAAAAAAAGATTTCCTCTATCTACGTTACCTTTCACTGCTGACAATAAAAAAAATAAGTTCGTTTAAAAAATTTGCTTAACTTAGCAATCAATAGTTTATTGTTATGTAGTGGAAGAAAATACTAAATATATTGCCATTGGTGTAAATTACATTGATATCATATGAACTCAGCCCACATACAAGCAATAGTCAGGATAAAACCAATTACGCCACTGTTTGAAATGAAATACTTACTTATATATTGAAAGAAAAACATTTTCTTTCAAAAACTAATCTGTAAGAAAGAAAAACACCAGAATGTTTATGACGCCAGTATCAATATCAAAACAACTTATTAAAAACATCTGTTCATTAATATATTTATAAACTGTTAGTGATGATTTTATTGAACGATAAAACAATTAACAATATCCCAATTAGTGATGTTGAAATGCAATATATTATATTTCGTTGGAAAAAAGAATAAAAGCTAACATAATATTCACTTATCATTTATTTTTTTATAATTTGTCCCTTTCTCACACATGGATGTTTCAATAAGGACATTTTATTATTATTATTAGCTGCGAAAACCTATTTAAACAATAGGATTTAATTTTGTTTTGAACAAAATGAAAACTGTAGTGTTTTGAATGAATGAAATAATGCTAACGTCAAGGAAAGTTACCGTTTTTTTTATCTCACTACTGATGTGTAGTCTTGCATACTCGTATTGTATCAAACATTATAACCTTAACAATATTATTTACAATAAAGTTTATACTATACATTTTATTTTATATTTTAGTGGCATGCGATATATTTTAGACCCTTAATATATTAAATTTATTAGTGCCAATTTTATATAAAAAAGGCCAAGAGTTAAATAATTTGTACTAACGGGCTACTAACTATGTAAAACAAATAAACAATAAGGGGAAGACGTGCAAAGATTGAATAACAATAAAATAGCCTTATAATTTAAATAAATTAGCCTTAGCTAAATAAATTACATCGAGCTTAAGATGGTAATTCTTTACAGGTATATGGGACACCTTATTACCGAAGATAAAATAAAATGCAAATAATAACAGATAGAGATCTTGGAATCGTGATATAAAAACTAATAAAATTTTTCGTAAATGCATTGGCTCTAAACGATTTGTTAAAAATAAAGTACAGGTGTTATCATTTGATGAACAGTATATTTTATGTATTCGATTTATATAATTAAATTAAAGGAAAAATCAAATACTTATCAAAAGGAACAACAAAAGTTTCTGTATATTTAATTTTTATAGTAAACAAAAATCATATTATGTTGTTTTTGTGGACGATAATGCCGCTTTTATTTACTTATTATTTTTAATTAATGCTTATTTAGGATTTAAATAATGGCTAATAAATAATTTTTATTACTGTCATTTAACCTAACAAGAGGTTTTGTAAATGTTATACCGCATGTTCAATGTATTTAGAGAATAATTAACTCATAAAATTCTTATTGGAGAAAGAAGTCCTGATTAAAGAATAACGAGAACCAGGAAGATCAAAGTTCAAGTCACGTTGGTAGGGATACAGAAAGTTTATCAAAGTTCAAGTCACGTTGGTAGGGATACAGAAAGTTTATCAAAGTTCAAGTCACGTTGGTAGGGATACAGAAAGTTTATCAAAGTTCAAGTCA
The DNA here is from genome assembly GCA_035578905.1 of Stictocephala bisonia. Taxonomy (NCBI): domain Eukaryota; kingdom Metazoa; phylum Arthropoda; class Insecta; order Hemiptera; family Membracidae; genus Stictocephala; species Stictocephala bisonia. Next base: position 1,589,752 of record JAQJVL010000047.1, read on the forward strand.
CGTTGGTAGGGATACAGAAAGTTTATCAAAGTTCAAGTCACGTTGGTAGGGATACAGAAAGTTTATCAAGGTTCAAGTCACGTTGGTAGGGATACAGAAAGTTTATCAAGGTTCAAGTCACGTTGGTAGGGATACAGAAAGTTTATCAAGGTTCAAGTCACGTTGGTAGGGATACAGAAAGTTTATCAAAGTTCAAGTCACGTTGGTAGGGATACAGAAAGTTTATCAAAGTTCAAGTCACGTTGGTAGGGATACAGAAAGTTTAACAAGGTTCAAGTCACGTTGGTAGGGATACAGAAAGTTTATCAAAGTTCAAGTCACGTTGGTAAGGATACAGAAAGTTTATCAAAGTTCAAGTCACGTTGGTAGGGATACAGAAAGTTTATCAAAGTTCAAGTCACGTTGGTAGGGATACAGAAAGTTTATCAAAGTTCAAGTCACGTTGGTAGGGATACAGAAAGTTTATCAAAGTTCAAGTCACGTTGGTAGGGATACAGAAAGTTTATCAAAGTTCAAGTCACGTTGGTAGGGATACAGAAAGTTTATCAAGCCTTGGATCAGCAGGTTTGATTAGTCTATCTTCGAGATATAAGTTATAATTGCCTAAATAGTTCAGTTAGAGCAGAGCCTGACTTTTTATTTGACTTGAATAACATTGAGGATATAAATGATTCATTATTCAGATCTGAAAAAGAAACCTCTTTCATAAAATATTGCTTTTCAAATCCGTTCAGACACTAAAATTTAATATAAATTTAATTGTCTTTTATGACGAACATTGTTTTATGTGTAATGTATGAATTAGTGGGTTGTACTTTAATGAAACAGTACCCCATCGTTTTGCTACCAAAGCCTTTAAAGTAATAAAAACGAGGTGTAGATGTAAAACACAACTAGTTATATAACTTTCATCAATAGGTAACAGTAAGAAGTAAGAAGAAGCCTGGGAAAAGTTACTTCCCTCTGAAAAGAAACAATGGGACTCGATTGGAATACCAATAGAATACGTTTTCATACTTAAAGTAAGTCTTACGTGCAGGAAAGTGTCTGAATCTTCATTTTTAAAGAGGACGATAAATCAAACTTAATAGTAGTACATTTGGTTCGTTCAAGTGTTGGAGGCCGATTAAAAGAGAAAAATATGCAAACATTAGTTTTAAAACAAATCATAATAGAACTATACATTTTAACGAAATTGTTGTTTAATGGAAGTGATATATTCCTTCTTGCAAAATGTGATCATATTTAATCAAATAAAAAAATATAACTCTGACATATGCTTATTTACATTTAATATATAATGATGTTAATGAAAAATACATTATTGACGTTATATTATGTTTTTATCACTGAAAAAATCAATCTAAATAGTTAAATTCTACTGTTTAAGAAATAATATCTTTTTTGTTAAATCACTCCTCTCAAGAATTTCTGTCCGAGAGTGGACCTAAAAGCGTCTTTCAATTAAGGCCTAATACTTTTGACATTGTTCAGCTGCCACATGGGACATGCAAATTAATCTACTCTACTCATTTATTGATTACATTAAAGACAGACATTCTGTTAGTAGTAATAGCAATAGTGCATAAGTTTTTAGGAGCCTCCGGTGGAATGATGTTTCAGAAGTTTTCATTTTGTAAACTACTTACTGAAGGCAATAAGTCCCATTGGTCGAGTGAAGCAATGTAACTTTTAATATGACTGTTCAGCAGTCCTAATGTGTGAATATTGCCAAAAATGTTAGTTCAATCTGAGCTTAGTAATAGTAATTAATGTTTGTTCAATTACGGAACATATAATATATATTTCATACATTTTCATAACAATCATTATCAATTATACTTATTATAATAAAATAAACAGGAGACTACGACATATCTGTGGCATATAAGTTTATTATATATTAAATGTATACATTTTTATTTGAAAAATCTTAGCTAGGTTTTTTTTTTAGTTTATCCAACAATTTTGTCTTTGTTTAACATAGCCTACTGTCTTAAGACTATTTATAGTCCCTGTATAATAGATACACTTCATAAATTACAAAGAAATATTTTATTTTTCATAAAATATTCATTAATAAAAGGCTACGCTTTAAAATGAAGTATAACTTTTAAATAACAGTTAATGTACTTTTTATACATCGATATTTTTTTACCAAGTAACAACTCGTAACTATTTATGAATAATTTATCTTTTAATTCGTAGAATTTAAGTAATTTTGAGAAAGCGAATAGTATAAAATGCATTGTTACACGTACGGTTTGTTTTAATTAACAATGAAATAATCAACATAGACCATGTATAACCACTCTTCGTTGATAGCATAAATAAATGGTTATTAAATACCAATTGAAGTTCAAATTGCCACTTATATACACGCTATATAAATGTTTACGAAACGATTGAGTTCATTGAATAATGCCTCAATTTATTTACCTGTTTTAATAAACTATACTGAGGCGTATTTTATTAAAAATATCCAATATTTGTAATTACATCTACATTATTCTCAGTAACATTCTCAATTTTCATTTTCTATATCCTTGCATACAAAATCGCAAACAAAAGATTTAAAACTTTTTGATGCCTATAAAAGGTAATCGAATTTCATTTATAAAGTGTTTGATCCTGTATCTATGAACATCACTATTCCAATTTAGAAGGATATTTAACGATAGTTGAATGAACGTAAACTCTTTATTGTGACATATTATTAATTTTAGTTTAATGTAATAATATATTATCATCTGTGTAATTTTTAGTTATGGTTTTACATAAATACATTAGAAAATATAATATATTTAGGTACCCTTACACTCTAAATGTTTAAAATTACACTCTAAATGGAGTTTAGGAACATGCAAGGATGTATTTACCAATACTGACAATTCATGTTACATGTACTTATTGAGTGGTTTGGGAAATTTATTTTCTAAGATTTGACTTGGTATGTTCTACTAATTCCATCTTAAATATGTACATAACGTTTTACATTAGGTGTTGTCTTTTTCTGCCTCATATTTTTACTTTAATACTATAAATGATTATTGCAAACTAAGATATAAAGACATGTATCATTATTCACAAATAATGTTATTTTTATAATCATGTTTATAATTTCGTTCATTTTAATTTTTAAACTCTTTTCCAAAGCCTCATCCTTACTTATAAGACAATAAGTGCTAGGCCCTAATCAAGTAATGAATCATGGTTGTGGTGTTGTATCTTGATGGACGAGGGACTGAGGGAGTTGTGGTTGGAATGGGGTGAGGCATATGTGATGGACTCAGAATAGAATGTTAATGAAGTACGTTATATTTCATGTTACACAAGTAGAGTTGTATTAACGTATCATAGGCTTTTATAAATGATGTTGAATTACGTTGCAAACGAGAACACAGACCCACTGAATAGTCACTGATCTTAAACATTACGCTTACACACCTTTGTTATTTTTAATATATTTACATGTTTAAAATGTGATTGTTTCTTCTTAATATTCTACTTTTAATTTTAAACAGTATCTCATAGCAAAAACATTGTAGTATAAAGTATAATACGTGTCTTGTTTTTTAATGGGTGTTTATATTTTAATTAGTTGCAGTTCTTGTCAAGTGCCAATTTGAAATAACTACTTTCTGAATTAGTGTTTAGCAAAATACAAGTTTAATAGCAAGATTGATCTCAATCTTAACCAATACTACACAAACAGCCTAACAAATTACGACAATTGAACAATTTATCATAAATAAAGACTTGTGTATTCTGTATTCAGTATAATTAAATAAATTATGAAAGTATACATTGTAAAACTATATATTTGATGTAGTGTATTTTATAGTTAATGTATCAGTGTTTTAATCATTTTGTATTATTGTGTTTCTCAATTTTAATTCAATGACGAATACCAACAGAGGATGTACTTGATGATGTGGTAGGTTGCCACGAAAGTAGAAGAACATCAACAACCAAAAGAGGATCTTAAAAAAGCTAAAGTTACTATAGGAAGAACAGCATATTTTAAATGCGGATTGGTTTTCGATTGGAAGATGCATTATGCATCAGGACCTCCTCTGAAGGTCTTGGTGTGTTGGGCTTGCGTTCACTAATAACCTATCGACCCAGGCAGTATTCTCTCCCAAGATCGCTTTCTAAGTAACTTTAAGGGAATGTGGCCGACTTAAAACATGCGCACACGCTCCGCGACGGAAGTAAATTTACCTATCTATAAAATTTGTAATCAGTGTATCAGTGTTTTAATCGTTTTGTGTTATTTTTTAGCTCAATTTAAGTTCTATAACGAGTCCTTCCGTCACTTGTGGTGTGATAGGTTGCCACGAAACTAGTAATACGTCAACAACCAAAAGAGGATTTTAAATAAGTTAAAGTTACTATAAATATATTGTATAATTGCAATAATATCCAGAAGTAGAAATAATCATGCATTCTAAAATATATTTAGACACTGAGTGTGAGACTCACCCTTAAAAATAGTTTTCAATTAAGGGAAAACCCACTAAAACCCTACGGGCCTCGGGGATCTAAGATAGAACCCTTTCAGATGACTTCGTACCTGGGCGCGTGTCTTGCGCTCTGACGAGGTCACTTTTATATTTTATATTGGACACCTAGAGGTCAATCTCGCATAATTCCTCACTTTTAGCACGTAACACTGTGTTGGTGTAGGACGCAACGAATCTCCATGTTTCTTCGCTTTGCGGCATTGCCTCCACTATGGTGTCTACGTAAACAGGACCTACGTGCTCTTCTATCCCCAGAGAGGCACCAACACACGAAGAACGAGTTATGAACATCATTCTCGTCCTCTAGGCAATACTTGCACTGAGGTGACCTGACCTTCCCCATTCGGTGCAGATACTTCTTTAAATATCCATCACCATAAGTAGCTGGCACAGGTAGAAATCAACCTCTTCATGGCTCCAGCTGATCCAGGCCTCAAAATTCCCAATGAGGCAATGAGGAAACCTCCCATCAGTTCTCTCATCCCACCTGCTTTGCCAAGCTCGCAGAGTCGCCGCCCTGGTCTCTAACGCTGCTACTTTTCTGACTCTCTCGAGTGCTGGCGAAACATGGCCTGCCTCCAAAAGGAAAATAAATCAAAGGAAATGATTCCAGCCACAATCATCACTGTCACACCGCCAACAGTGTTGTAGGCGCAGGTGATCCTTAACGCTGTTTTTCGTTGCACTGTCAGCACGCTCTTACTATATACATCCTCGTTTTCATCGCACCCACTTATAAATGCACTGCGCCTTACAGAAGAATGGTGTTTATGGAGGACATGATTAATTAATAGGTCTTCTCTTGTTTGACCTAAGGCCACCAATATTCCTTAATAGTATTTGCTAATCAATGTGACCACACATTAGCACGGCCTTTTAGCACACTGATTCAATGTTCTCTCAGTAACGGAGACGACAGTCGAGCAACACACCCATGTACTTCACTCCACTCTTGATCTGGACCTCGTCGGACCCAAAGTAAACGGAATAACTGTAGGAATTCTCCGTCGAGTGACCGTAACGATCTCGGTCTTGGCAATTTCCAACTGGAGTCCACGGCTCTCCATCCAGCTTTCAACTCGGAGCATCGCTTGATTCAGGCGGAGCTGAATCAGGAGTCCTCTCCGTGATGACGACGGATACATCATCAGTTTAGCCTACCAGGAACACATCATGAGGCATCTCAAGGTGAAGCAAGTTACCAAAGGCGCAGTCATTAAGTTACCGTTCTAAGTGTCCCCTCACTTAGTAAAAGCACTTAAATATCTTCTCCATAACACGCTTTAAGCTCACATACCAAAATGAGCCTCGGTTTCACATTAAATGTCGATAATTACATTTTGGTGATGATATATTTGTACCCCACTCGGCTAACCATCAATATGACAAATTCTATAAAAATTTAATTATTGTTTTTAAGGGGTATGTTATGAAATATATCTTAAAGAAAAATATATTATTTTGGTAATTATATTTTCAAATAAGGTGTTGTTTTTGAAGTAGTAGTTAGAAGGGAGTTTATTTGTATATGCTTATGAAAAACCAAATTACTCTTAGTCCATCGTGATATGATCCGATGGTAACATGATAGCTCATTAAAATACCTAAATTTCAAACAAATGTTTTATAAAACGTACTTGGTATTATTTCCATTACTACTCATTTTTAATATAAAATATAAAAAGTACGATGTAGTAAAGTTATCGCTAAACAATATCTCTCAATAAATTAAGTAATGTTACGTGTTTAGTTGACTTCTTTACAAATTATGAAGTTTATTTTAGAATAAATATGAAAGTGAAATACATTGCTCAAATATGAGCCATTATTATTTAAGAACATATATAATATAGAGGAACTAAAAAAATATTATTAATAATATTTTGTTTTACAGTTTGTCAACATACTATAAAAATAACTAAAATACCTCATCATTAATCCCAATCCAGAAAAAAAAGTTAAAAAAACAAAATTATAAATCTCAAAATAATTTTAAGATAATGTTACTCTTTATACTGTAAAATTTTCATTGGTTTATTTTGAGTGGAGAGTTACGTTTCATAGCCACACAATATTACACTTTATGCTTTATACTACACTTAATAACCACATCACATTACTCTTCAAGCTGTATACTACACTTATTCACCACATCATATTACTCTTCAAGCTGTATACTACACTTAATAACCACATCATATTACTATTCAAGCTGTATACTACAGTACACTTAATAACCACATCATATTACACTTTATGCTTTATACTACACTTAGTAACCACATCATATTACTCTTAAAGCTGTATACCACACTTAATAACCACATCATATTACTCTTCAAGCTGTATACTACACTTAATAACCACATCATATTACTATTCAAGCTGTATACTACACTTAATAACCACATCATATTACTATTCAAGCTGTATACTACACTTAATAACAATATCATATTACACTTTATGCTTTGTAGTACACTTAATAACCACATCATATTACTCTTAAAGCTGTATACTACACTTAATAACCACATCATATTACTCTTCAAGCTGTATACTACACTTAATAACCACATCATATTACTATTCAAGCTGTATACTACACTTAATAACAATATCATATTACACTTTATGCTTTATAGTACACTTAATAACCACATCATATTACTCTTCAAGCTGTATACTACACTTAATAACCACATCATATTACTCTTCAAGCTGTATACTACACTTAATAACCACATCATATTACTATTCAAGCTGTATACTACACTTAATAACCACATCATATTACTCTTCAAGCTGTATACTACACTTAATAACCACATCATATTACTATTCAAGCTGTATACTACACTTAATAACCACATCATATTACTATTCAAGCTGTATACTACACTTAATAACCACATCATATTACTATTCAAGCTGTATACTACACTTAATAACAATATCATATTACACTTTATGCTTTATACTACACTTAATAACCACGTCATTTTACTCTTCAAGCTGTATACTACACTTAATAACAATATCATATTACTATTCAAGCTGTATACTACACTTAATAACCACATCATATTACTCTTAAAGCTGTATACTACACTTAATAACCACATCATATTACTATTCAAGCTGTATACTACACTTAATAACCACATCATATTACTATTCAAGCTGTATACTACACTTAATAACCACATCATATTACTATTCAAGCTGTATACTACACTTAATAACAATATCATATTACACTTTATGCTTTATAGTACACTTAATAACCACATCATATTACTATTCAAGCTGTATACTACACTTAATAACCACATCATATTACTATTCAAGCTGTATACTACACTTAATAACAATATCATATTACACTTTATGCTTTATAGTACACTTAATAACCACATCATATTACTATTCAAGCTGTATACTACACTTAATAACCACATCATATTACTCTTAAAGCTGTATACTACACTTAATAACCACATCATATTACTATTCAAGCTGTATACTACACTTAATAACAATATCATATTACACTTTATGCTTTATAGTACACTTAATAACCACATCATATTACTCTTCAAGCTGTATACTACACTTAATAACCACATCATATTACTCTTCAAGCTTTATACTACACTTCATAACCACATAATACTACACTTCATGATTTATACTACATTTCATAGCCACATCATAATACCTTTCATGCTTTACACTACACTTCATATTAAGTGTGTTTAAGTGAAATTATGTTGCAGTGCACATTTTGTTATCTATGAAAGATATTAGTTATGTAATTATAACTAGTGAATGTATACATTTTGTAGCCTTATTAAAGCCACTATTTATTTTTGATATGTTGAACAAACTTAAATGGGAGATTGAAGTAAGACTTGTCCAGGGATAAAAATGTTTCTTTATTTACCTTCTTATAAATTACTTCAACAAATAAAATTGGTTTCTTCTACAAATAATGATAAGAACGAAAATAAAAATCTCTTCTTTTATTGACTCAAAGGAACATAACTAAATTAAAACAACTCTTCCAAAATAATAAATTAAATATGTTCAGACCAGAACCTTTTTTTATTTATTTAATTTTTTTAATAAATTTCTTTAAACTTTTAAATCAAAAATTCAAAATTTAAAATTGTATTAAATTTCATAAATATAATCTAAAACTTTCATAAAAATTTCTCTAAATTTTCTTAAAATTGTCTACAATTGCCTCCGGGAGATCTGGAACCAAAAAAAATAACCAGCTTTTAGTGACTTGAAACGTTTCTCCTTTTACTTACAAAGTTTAAAAAGAAAGACAAAGAAAATCAAAACACTCTAAAATTTGTCACTAGAAGAGTGACTTCTTCCCAGAAACAAGTTTAACCGCGCATGCTTGGTGGATCTTAACCTATCTACTAAAACCCTACTGAAAAACTGTAACTAAAGAAAACTTGTAAAATTAATTACTAACGTAGCTGTCCTGGAGGTTTCGAATCCAAAATTGACCACAACAAAGCTCGTCCGGCATTCAAACAATCACTCACAAGCGAACTACCGAAAAATTGCCGCAACGGTAAAGGAAACCGAAACTGCACAAGTCGCCGTGTACACGAAAGCGAAGTGAACGTGGTCACACTAAGAAAGTTATTGTAGAACTTCTCGAACGGCAGCACGCTTCCTCCAACGGACTTACCCCCACTTTAACTCTAGAAGCTAAACCAACCTATTAGAACCCTCTAAACCAGGACATCTGAACAGGTAAGGCTCACCAAACATGTTGCCTTCAGAAAACATGTCGCATAAAATTGACAGGAAATTAACAAACGTGAAAATACTGCTTATTTAACTATTTTATATGGGAAAACTACTTTTTTATTTGAAAGGGGAAGATTCAGAATTTTTCTCAAAACTTGGAGAATATATATCGAAAACTTTTGGAAAACAAAACAAACTCCTAAACCTCTCAGTTCTTACAAAATTTAACATTTTCTAAATACAATTTTTCTAATTTAATTATAATGCAACAATTAACAATTGTTACAATTTGTATGGGTAATATGATTTTGTAGAGAATAATTGTCGGATAACAAATAAATTTGATACCAGTTGCATTCGGCTGTCAATTGCAGTTTAGATTATAGCTAATGAGGTGAAACATTCAAAATGTGTTTGTAAGAATGAAAATTGAGCTGCTCCAATTACTAAATACTGTTTTATGAAACTAAAAATATTAGGTAAGTGAAATTAATATATTTATGTGTATTGAAAAAAATATATAATTCTGGTTATAAATTAAAAATGAATAATGGTACAATAAAAAACCAGAAAATGAGAGTTTTGTTAGCAAAACAACTAAATAATTTACAGTCGACATCTTGAAGCTTTTAAATCAAAGAAATATATTTAAAATACTCAAAGCATAAACATATATATGTCATATTATTATTTAAGTTCCTTATTTCTTGTTACATTACTATTTTGTGTTTGGAAAAGTAAAACGTAACTAAACAGCATTAATCTGAGCAATATTGCTAAACAAGTTAAAGGTAGATCCGTTAATTAGAGCATCGTGATAGTTGACTTTTTATCCGCACAGTTCACTTTGTTGCTAGGTTAGTTTCATGACTCGAATAATTGCATTTTACATTTAGCCTCTATACATTTATTAATTAACCATAGCAACATGAAAATATACGACATAAAATCTCATTTGGCAAAGGAAATTCAGCCCAAACAATTACTATATTTCATGATTTAAAATTACGTTATTCAGATAGAACATTAAAAAGTGTTAGTATATAGTTAACTTAATTGCCGATTGATATTGTATCAAGACTTTGACTAACTTTTAGGTGGCCACCTAATCAAATGTTTGTCCAAGTTAGAGAAACATGTAATATATTCATATTTACTCTTCAGACTATGCTTGCTGTACATTTACGAGTCTTTTATAATACATGACATATCAAAGGACGTTGACAAAGGAACCTCCATATATAGTTAATTGCTTTATTGTGAAAATGTTTACTCTCCGTTAGTAATATAAATTAATATGTGTGGTATTATAGAACAACTAACTGCTCTATGCTCAGATTTGATGTCCATCCCGAAACAACTCAAAATCCTGTACAGTCCTTCAATTTACGTCTCACCTTTATATGCTATCATGTATCAAACTAGTAAACTATGTTCCCTCAAATCTTAATCCAAACTGCCCTTGAATTATAATATAGAATAGAATAGTATAGAATACAATAGAAATTTCTTTATTTTGAAAATTAATTATACAATTAATTTACAAAAAAGTTGAAGTTCGGGTCACATGGCCCTTTCTTACACTTAACCTTAAGTAAAACAATAATAAAGTATAATAACTAAATAAAGAAATGAAAAACCATTTTAAATAGCTATAAGTAATTTAAAGAAAAAAAAGCTTACTACTTAACTTAGCATTAACAGTTTTAAAAACATACATTTTACATTATTACACTTAACATGAACATACTGTATAACAATAATAATCTTAGTAAAACAGAGCATTGCAAAAATTTTTTTTAAATATGTTTTTCCATTCATACATCCTCTCATTCATACCGCTCGCTACCAACTCCACCCCAGCAGAGCCCAAGCCCTAAGACGAACCGGCCGAAATCATCCGCTCCATGAAATGTTGTTTTAAAGACACCACAAACCGGGAACGGCTAGGTAATATCTATCGGGAGGGAGTTCCATAAGCGACACGCCGTTATTGTGAAAGATTTGTAGCTGTATGCAGCTGTTCTGTGATGGGGCATGCGCAAAAGTGAAGATCCCAATCTTGATCCACTTGAACTTCTTTCCGCCACGTGCTCAAAATCTTTAGAAAAATATTTTGGTGATTTTTTTGGTAATGAAAGAATGAGTTAAAGAGAGAATTTTGATAGACCTCTGATCAGATAGTTTCAAAATTTTAGACTGGATATAGTATGGAGTTATATGCTCATCTCTCCGTATGTTAAAAGCGAAACGGAGGCAGTAATTTTGAGTCCTTTGCAGTCTTTCACTAAGTGATACAGTCATGTCATTGAGTACTGAGTTACAGTATAAGTAAAATAGGGAAATATGAGTGATTTGACTAGGATCAGTTTGATTTCTGCAGGTAGAAAGTGTTGAAGTCTTTTTAGCGAGTGCATTCCTGCAAATACTCTGTTGCATGTCTCGACAACAGCTTCGTTCCAAGTAAGAGTAGTGTTGATTGTTACCCCAAGACTCTTTACCTTGCTACAAAAAGGAACAGCTTGTCCATTTATACTTATCTCTTGTAGGGTATCATGGTTGATTGCATTTTTGAGCCGGGAATGACTTATGATAACTGGCTTCGTCCTGCTGCTATTCAGATTAAGACCATTCTTTTCCGCCCATTTAACTATATTGGATATATCAGCATTCATCATCTGAATAGAGTAGTTTACCATGTTTGGACAAAAATGCAGGCATATTTGGAGATCGTCGGCGTACATGTGATATTTACAATTAGTAATGTTTGAAGTTATGTCATTGACATAGAGGACAAACAACAAAGGGCCCAGTATAGAGCCTTGGGGCACACCACAAGTAACATGTTCCCAGTCAGATGTCTCTTCACCGATCTGTACACACTGCCACCTGCCGGAAAGATATGACCTTAGCCAGGAAACTACTTGATCAGAAAACCCTAATGCCCTCAATTTTAAAAGAAGAAGTTGATGATTTACACAATCAAAAGCTTTTGAGAAATCAAAGAGAGTAAGAATAGTTCCCTGACTAGAATTCATCGCTTTACGTATGTCATCAGTAATTCGAAGAAGAGCTGTTTCGGTACTGTGAGTAGTCCGGAAGCCCGACTGGAAATCATTAAAAATATTCTGGTTTGTTAAGTATTCAATAATTTGACAGTGAACTACTCTTTCAAGACCTTTAGATAAAGCGGGTAAGATACTGATTGGCCTGAAGTCTTGGCAGGTGGAAGGAGTTGAGGTCTTTTGCAAAGGACGAACAAGGGTAGACTTCCACTGACAAGGAAAAATGCAATTTCTGAGGGATCTATTAAAAATAGTTGTGATTATAGGTAATGTGATAAACAAGATATCTTTTACAAAACGGATGGGAATACTATCTGAACCTACAGCATTACTGGTTATACGACGAATAGCTCTCAAAACATCAATTTGAATAGCAGGTTTGAAAGCAAATTCACAGAACCCCGCTCGTATAACTCTTGGAGCATACGAAAACTCTTGGATTTTTTTATCTACTGCATTTTGGCTATTCGTTTGACCACACGAAGTGAAAAACCTATTTAAATCATTTAATGGCACATTAAATGAATGAGATTCTCTCTGTTTTCCTAAGCCAAGACCTTTGATTTTACACCACATATCTTAGGAGGATTGCTTTTGTGTTTGAAAAAGGCTGTAAATGAATTGTAAACGAGAATTTCTCAGAAGCTGTTTGACTCTATTTCTCAGAAGGCGATATTGTGTCATAACTTCATTATTGTTAGATTGTTTTTGCTGTTCTGAACAAGGAATCACGTTGGGCCATAAGACAGCGGATTTCTGCGTTGATCCAGGGCACAGGGTGTTTTTTGAGATTTGCTTTGTGACAACAGGTGCGTGTTTGTTATATACTGATAGAATAATGCGATTGAATTCTTCAACCATGTCTTCAACATTTGGAAAACCTTCGATGTCATGCCATGGGCTATTTAGAACATCTGCCATGAAGGCAACCTCATCAATTTATTGAAATCTCTGTAGCTGATGAACTTATTAGCAGCCTTAGGAACTTTGACAGAAGACACACAGTAGATAAGATCGTGTTTTGACACGGACGGGACTGGAAGCTGTTCATGGTGGACGATGTCTTGGGGTCAGAAACAACAATAAGATCAATCAGTGTGTCAGCCTCGGTGGTGTGGTGTGTAGGTTCTAGTGGCAGTATAGTCAGGTTGCATGATTCGAACATAGTAGTGAGTAGTCTGTAGTCGTATCGTTGTTTGTCCTTAAGTAAGTCAATGTTGTAGTCACCCTTGAGCAAAACTCGACTATTCGGCATTAACCGAACAAGAACGTTTTCAAAATCAGCCAGGTGACCAACCTTGGGTGGGTGGTAGCACACCCCAAGTAACAGTACATCTGCACCCGACAGTTTAACTTCAATGAATAAAAATTCAGGCTTTGCCGAGTATTCAGATGGCGAAGTGCAGACCAACTTCGTCTTGAGACCTTATCTTACGAATACGGCCACTCCCCCACCAATTTTATTCAGCCTATACTTCCTAAAAATAGTATAACCAGGCAAGGCCACTTCCGTTGACTGAATACTCGGCTTAAGCCAGGATTCCGAAACACCTATCAATTCAAAGCTGCGATTTTTAAATATTTCTTTGATCTCAAAAATATGACCCATTAATGACTGAGCGTTAATATGTGCGAATTTGAGGTGTTTATGGTAGGGAGATAAGGAGTGAGATAAGATATCAGCTGTGGGCAGAGGTGAAGGTGAGAATGGCGCGGGGAGGGGGAGCTGCCGGCCGGTATTGTGGCTGTCCTTGTTGTGTTGAGCTATCCTGGATCAGCTGATCCGCCCAGCCCGCTCCGGACCCGGCACCCCGCCAGAACAGAGAAGATAGCAAACACATTCACACACACATTCAGATAAACGTTTTTACAATATTGAAATTTGAAACAAAATAACAATGTATTTAGCTTTAAATTTGTTATTTGACTCATATTTTCTTTCCATAACACGTAATTTTCTGTCAGCTCCAAATATATATAATTTTCACAATTGGTCCTGTTAAATTATTTAAGCTATATTCATTTGTTTTGGTACTCAAATTCAAGAATGAGGGCAAGCACACCTAACAATTTAATGATATATGATTAATAGATTAACAAACATTGGAAATCGGATCCATCAAATCACGGTTTAAACAATTTGAAAAGAAATTTGAAATACAAGTGAGCATATTTTAAGAACGAAATAATGGAAGTAAGTATTTAAAAATATTTAAGAGCTCTTGATAAGTAATTAAAAAAAATAATAAAAACCTGTTTCACATTTAGATTAATTCTGGTATATGTTTTTGTATTATAACGAACATACTGTAGTTTCCTATCTCTAAAATTTAGTCATAGGATTTATATAGACCATAAAATTGAGTTCCTCTTGATTTTATCTTTCCACATAGACTTTTAACTTTAAGTCGTTGATTCATTATCTGCCTTGGGCTTTAATTACTTAGAACACCTTAGAATTACTTTTTAATTTAGAATTGTCATGCTAAATTACTAATGTATTAAAGAATAAGAATGTACGTTTATTTTTTAATGATTACATTTATTAATTAATAATTTATTTTTACTATGAATTCTCTGATTTAGTTTCAAACCATTATAATAAACTGTTTGGTGTTGCAGGATCGTTGGAGGTGAGTGAGAGATTCAACCATTGAACATGATTATTTTGGTTCAATGTCAGTCCAGTGGCCTTGATTGAAGAGTTCCGACTTACTGATAATTAATAGTTTCATAAACACTGGATGATCATTATTCAGTGAGTACAACAAGCGGTCCTCCTATGATATGTAAGCAGCCTCTGACAGTTTTAGGTATGATCATCTGCAGGCATATGTTTGACGTAGGACGCTCCGCCTGCGTTATAGGGAGAATATGTGTCCTTGTTGTATGCCAGGTAGCATGTGTCCATTTTAAGGGTAGGCTGTATAGACGATTCTTAGGATGAATGCTAGTAGTGACCTTTTGGGTCACTTGGGGCAATCGATAAAAGTGATTTACGACTTCCGGTGAGCTGTCAAAGTTAAAGGGAAAAGAGGAGACGAGTGACGTCAGCTTGTGACGTCAGCTGATGACGTGGATAGTGACGTCATGAGTTTCAAGGTCATTCAAAATATGTTTTAAAAAAGATCTTGTACGATTTGCACACGATTGTAACCATTCAGTTCTTTTTATTCCATTTTTTTATAAATCGAAGTAAAAGAAGTGAATGAATGCAATCGAATGAAAATCATACAAGATCTTAGTTATTACTGTTTTTGTTTTT